>JAQHUG010000139.1:3562655-3580005 GCA_028555095.1 Dicrostonyx torquatus | reverse complement strand
ACACTATCCAATGTGGCATAGGTATGTTCCTTTCCTGCAAGCCATGCTTACTGCCCCAGCTCCAGGAATGCAGCAGATCTATGTCACCTTTGAGCAGCTTATAGCACTATGTTCGCAAACTATATTTAAATGCTCTGTAACGGGACCTCTCAAAAAAGCCAGTGTCATTTGTGCTGCCAGTACAATCCAGAAAGTCATCTCTTAAAGAAGCCATATCTCTGCTTACCCTCAGCAAACAGAGCCCATGTGAGAAAATGCTACTACCAAGTAGTCCTGCTTAACTCTGTGATTTTATGTCTAGAATCCCTTCTTAAACTCTCTCAGGTTTTCTGTGGTTATAGTACCCCCATGTTGGTACCATTTGTCAGCAGAGACTGCTTTTTGTTTCCTGGCTTCCCAAACCCAAATAGTCACATAGAAACTATATTAATAACTGCACTGTCTGGCCAATAGTGTCTTCAAATTCCTAGCTAGCTTTTTTTTAATCTTAAATTAACCCATTTCTGTTAATCTGTGTATCATCACAAGGCTGTGACTTACTGGTAAGGTCCTGGCATCTTTCTCCTTTGACAGCTACATGGTGCCACCTGACTCCACCTTCTCTCTCCCTGCATTCAGTTCAGTTTTCATGCCCAGCTCTATTCTGCCCTGCCATAGTCCAAAGTAGCTTCTTTATTAACCAATAGTAATAAAATATATTCATAACATACAGAGGGGAATCACACATCAAATTTTCTACTCAATAGAACTATAAGATTTACAGTTTTATATTACTGATATGTATAGTTTGGAACAAGTACATTGTAGAAATTCCTCTCTTTGATAACTTCTATAATTCTCAATATCAAATGATCATGCCTTTGTGTATGTATATTTCCCCAAAGTACAGGCAAAAATCTATGACTTATATATAAACAGGGAATGTGCAGGAGCTCTTAAAGATGAAACTCCTGTGATAATTTTATGATATATGAGCTTTACAATATATAGAAACCCCTATATTAGTTGATTTTGTTAATATAAAAGGGAATTAATCCACACAGATATGACTGAAATACCTGGAACCACTTAGGCAGCTCTCTTGCTGACCTGTAATATTCATGTTGGCAATTTCCACAGACAGAACCTTCTGTGAGGAGTGTAGGTTGTTTTCAGAACTTCATGATGTCCTTTAGAAACTACCAAATCAGGACATGTCATATGATGAGGATAAAGTCTGTTCTAACAAAATCCAAATAGGATTTCAAGCAGACTCTTCCATGGTTGAACCACCATATAAGAATACAGACCATCAAAATACTAGAATTTGGTTATATGAGACCAAGTAGAAGGGTTAGCTAGGCATACCCAGATTTCTGACACATGGGAACTCTGAGACATCAATTGCAGGCGTGTTTAAGCCACTCAATTGGTAATACTATGCTTCATTACACAGTGATTAATAACTCATTATATTCTTTTGTTGTGAGTGTTTCAATTAATTATTGCTCAACCAGCTATCTTTAATATATATATTTTAATAAGGGTAGGGAATACAATACCAGACCCTGGATCCTGTGTATGTGTCAACCATGATCCGCAGAGAGAATGTTTCCCATGTGAACCTACACTTTTATACCTAATTGGGACCTGATGGTCCATCCCCGAATAATTAGCTAATGGCTAATGAGGGGCGGAATAATTAGCTAATGGCTAATGGCGGGGTGTGGCTATTAGCCTGATAGGCTAGAACCAGTCCCCATCATTTTGTTACAATGCACTTATAACTTTCTACTGTATTTATTTACTATTAAGGTCATTTTAATAATTAAGCATCAGTTTACCCATAGATTACATTTTTTATCATTTGCTGGTTATACATACTGTTGTCCTCTTAGAGAACTTTTATATATCCTTATTATACTACTAATAATAAATTTTTAATTTATATATTCATACTTTCAGATTAGAATTCATACATTAAGAGAGAATTTTAAGCAGCACTTAGTTTATGCATTTTAATGAATAAATACTAAATTGGATGATCTGATATCATTTGGTACATTTGCAGCACTATTTCATGGATTCTTCTATACTTTAAGCTATCTCTTGAATTTTAGAGTTTTGTGCTTAATAAAAAATTTTTACTGAAGAGAAGTGGTGTGGGAGATGTGTCTATATTCTGTCAATCATGTTTCAAATAAATGCTGATTGGCCAGGTAGGAAGTATAGGCGGGTCAACCAGACAGGAAGTAGAGGCAGGGCGAGGAGAACGTCTGGGAAGCAGGAAGCTCCCTTGGCATTTCTGCGCAGATCTCCAAGGAAGCAGCATGTGTCCCTGACCCAGCTGAGAGAAGGTACCGGCCATGTGCCTGGCATGGATGGGTACAATGGGTTAATATAAGTTATGGGAGCTGGTAGGAAGACTGAGCTAATGGGCAATCAGTGTATAACCTAATATAGACACTCTGTGTGACTTCCTTTGGGGCTTGCCGGCTGTGGGGTACTGGGCAGGACAGAAACCCCAACAAGCCAGCCCTCATGTTACAGAGAAGACTATAAAAGATGGAAAAATAGTAAAATTCAGGGGAAAGAGGCAAAGTTTCATCTTAAAGTGATTTTTTAAAAAGATGGCTGATGTGAGTACCTTCTTGAAGAAGTGATAGGAATCTGATAAAAGTGATTCAATATTTCAAAGTTATTACAAGAACACATAAAATCAGAAGAACTAATAAGAAATAAAATGGCATCAAGAAATTTGAAGGCACATGGATGGAACTAGAAAATATCATCCTGAGTGAGGTAACTAAGACCTAGAAAGACAAACATGAGATCTTTCATCCAGTGACTGATAGAAAGAGAGGCAGAGATCCACAGTCAAGAACTGAGCTGAGCTCAAGCTCTGGGAATCCTGTTGAGGAGGAAGAGGATTGTATGAGCCAGGGCTTCAAGGTCATCACAAGGGAACCCACAGAAACAACTAGTCTGTGGTGTGGGAGGTCCTTCTGTTTCTGTGTGTTGCTTTTCTTGGTTATTAAATAAAAAAAATTGCCTTGGTCTGTTGATAAGGCAGAACTTAGGTAGGTGAGAAAAACCAAATGGCATGCTGGGAGGAAGAAAGAAGAGTCAGAGAGATGCTATGGATCCTCTGTCTGAGACGGATGCCGGTTAGAATCTTTGCCAGTAAGCCACTGCCATGTGGCGACATGCAAATTAATAGAAATGGGTTAAATTAACATAAGAGTTAGCCAATAAGAAGCTAGAGCTAATGGGCCAAGCAATGTTTTAATTAATATGGTTTCTCTGTGATTATTTTGGGTGTAAGCTAGCCAGGCAGCTGGGAAGAACAAACAGCCCCTCCTTTTATAAGTCTGTGCTCATAGTAACTCACCAACACTGGGCTGAGAGCTAGGGATCCTGCATGAGACTGACCTAGGTCCTCTACATATGTGTGGCAGTTGTGTAGGTTGGTCTTCTTGTGGGACTCCTAGTGTTAGAAACAGGACCTGTTCCTAAGGCTTTGGCTGGCTTCCAGGAATCTATTTCTCTTACTGGGCTGCCTTGTCCAGCCTTAATTCAAGTGGAGGTGCTTAGTCCTATTGAACTTGATACGCCATGCTTTGCCAACACTCCTGCAAGGCCTGCCCCTTTCTGAGCAGAAACAGAGGAAGAATAGATTGGCATAAGGAGGGGTAAGGGAGGGAGTAGGAGAGAGGGAATATCTTCACTAACCCCACAATAGACAGAGGACTGATCTCCAAAATATATAAAGGAGGATAGAGGGGAAACTGAGGTATGGTAAATGAATAAATTAATTCAAAAAGAAAAATGCTGATGAATAAACACAGTTTTTTGTCATTGGGTTCTAACAGGGTGAATGATGAAATTTCATGGATTGTGGCCTCTGACATAGGAAATTAAGTTTCAAAATTTATATAAGAGATGGTTAGACAAAAATAGAGGAAGGGTAGGTTGAGGGGGAGCAGACGAGAGATGGAGGAGAGGATGGGAGAAGAGGAGGTAGGGCAATTGTGGAAAGGATATAAAATAAATAAATTAATCAAATAAAAAGGAGATGGGTAGTTTAAATGTTGGAAGTCATTGAAAGCCTGATATACAAATGCTGTGGAGGGTCTGACTGGATTTATAAATATCTACTGTGCTATAGGCCAAGGCCAAGTATTTGGTCTCATGGGCAAAACTTTTAGAGATGGCAATTTGTTTCAGTAACTTTATAGTATAATATGTCAGCATACTGCAAAGAGTCCTTTTTTTTTAATCAGAGGAAGATTACCTATCTTAGTACAGTCAACCATGTAGGATGTAATTAAATACCTATAACTGATGGAATGCTGGCTGATGCATTCATCATGATGCCTTCATATAGCCTACTAAGAGATTTTCCTTGACTCAAATATATTTTATTAATAAGAAGAGAATGTCCCTAACCCCCACCTTGAGCAGGATCATGTTCAACTGCCTCTCACTGCTTCCCATTTCTACTTACAGAAATGTACTTCCAAACAGACTACTCTGACACTCACAAAACTTCAATGCTCATGAGTCAACAAATGGCATCAAAAAGCAAACATCAATCAACAACATGCCTGTCCCCATTTAAGTCACAGAGAAAATCTGAAAATAGAATGGAATGAAGAGGGGACATATTGATTTGAAAACTATGCTCCACCTTTAAAATTCATGTTACCATATCCTATCAGATACAGAAGTCATCTCTAAATACTTGCTTTGATTATTCCTTAAAATTCCTTAGATTGTGAAAAATAGAAAACAGATTTTTGCAAAGCATTCATGAACACAGACCATTCAATTTTATTCTTCATAAATCTTAAATTCATTTATCCTTGAAAGTGTCAGGATTAATAAATAACAAAAAAAGTGGATTACACACATGTGGGTGTATTTTCCACATGTGAATCCAGATTTCAATCAATTTTCTACCAGCATCATGATTTTAGATTTTCAGTCTTAAGAACTGGGAGATAATAAACGTCTATTTAAGTTTTCCAGTTATTTGTAGACTATAGCTACCCCAGGTGCATCAATTAGCTCACAATTGTTACCATTGTCAAATCTTCTGTTTCCTTACACATTTAATTGCATTGTCCTATCAGTTACTGGGGCGGTGGCTAAAATCTCTCAGTATTATTTTGGATTTCCTTGTTTCTTTCAGTAATACCATTGTTTTGTTATGATTTTTGGAAGTACATGGATTTGGATGCATACAATTTTGAAAATTTCAAGTTCTTCCTTCTCCCTATTGTTCGCTCGTGACTTAGAATCCATATTCACTATCAAAGAAGCAATGCTTATATTTTTACAACTTGGATCGTAGTTTGGTTTTTGATGGCGTCTTTTCATCCTGCATCGTTCTGCAGGCAGTGGGCAGGGTAGTTGATTACTAGATTGAACATGGTAATAGGGAAGCATTTAGAATTACCTTGTATTAATCCAGGCAGAAAAGGATAGACAGCTTTGGTATGACTAAAGCATTAAGAAAAGCAGGAGAATAGGAAAGAAAAGAGAGAGAGCTGAGTATATACCCAAGTATATTATTATTTTCAATAAGTAGGAAAAGAAAAGCTTCTGCATATAAATTCCGATGAGAATATTGAACAACACATTCAGAGGTTAATATTCCCAAACACCAATGAAATTATGACGTATTTTCAGCTTCACTATTAACTGTACAAGGCTATGGAAAATCATAATGCATTATCTTTGTACATACTTTAGAAAAAGTAAGGGGCAAAAGACTGAACTGTTTGCATCAAATATTTGGGAATTGTGATGATCCAGAATTTGCCACTTGGAACAAAATGTTTACTTCATTTGTAAAACTGTTTGGCAACATGTACAGGAGCTAAATATATTTGCGCTCAGTAACTCAGCAATTAAACTCCTTGGTGTACACAATTACAATATCCAAAATTCAAGGCTAATAGCAGCAGCTTTTTCTTTAACAAAAATCTCCTAGTAGCCACACAATGATTAACAAATGGCTGAATGACTTAATTGAGTAGGCACATGGTGAAAGTTTCTACAATATCAGTTAATACACAATGAACTAGAGCAATCTGCTGCATCTAAGTACAAAGAGGAATCTCAGAAGTATGATGTTCAGTGAGGGGTTGGGTAACAAGAGAGCATACTTAGTGCATGCTTTCATTTACATAATTAAAAAACCCTATAAAATCCACTCAGTGGTATTAGAAGACACATTGAATTGGGAAAGGGATTGAGTCTTCATATGCTCATGTAATGACTTCTGATTTTGGCCAGTATATTGGCAGCCACACAGGAAATGACAGTCCTGAAGTATGGGTTATGTATTATTTTGCCTCTGTATTATAATTCAGAGAAATTAGGAGACAAAACAAAACTCTGAAGTACTACAAAATACTGAATATATCAAAGAATTTGTCAGAGATTTTATAGGAATGTTTGTAAAGAACTATCACAAATCATCATTTTGTGGTTCTTTTCTATGCTGCTTGGAATCTAAATGGGAAATTAATTATTCAGATGTGTAATTTGGCAAAATGTGTCGGTATAGTGACATCAAATAAGCCTATAATCCTAGATGTAACTTTATGGTTAAAACTTTTAAGTATTATGTAAGAAATGGACTGCTTGACATGATGTGAATTTGCAAACTTTGCTAAGAATATTTTAATAAAACAGAATGAATATGGTGGGAAACTGTCTCAGTTCAAACTTGGCAGCTTTTCTTTCCACACACTTTAATTTTTGCTATGAGTTATCAGTCATACATTATCTAGTCATTTCCATATATTCTCAACAATTCAGTCCATCCTGAGGTGAATGCAATACTTCCTGAAATAGCTCTGAGGTGAAACATCTGTTTACTAGGGAGAAGAAAGGGGGAACAGAATTATTTAAGTTACTTTAGCAGTAGGAAATCGCTATTAATACTTTTGACGTTAGTTCAACCCCATGGTTGGCATGCTTAAGAATAAAATAACTTTAGTTATAAAGGGAAATTTTTAACATTATGCTATGTACAAGCTATTTGGTCATTTCTTACCTAATTATTATGATTTGAGAGCGCCATATACAAAAACACTAAAGTGTCAGAGGAATATTGAAACCATTATGTTCATTGTATCAAGCTGCTTCATGGTAACTAATTTACCAACACCTTAACATAGACCAATAAATTAATAATATAATTATTCTAATTTTGTATATTTAATTGCAATCTGATGTCCATTTAGATTTATTCTATTTCTCCCACTCTTTAGTTAGCATTAAAATGAGTTACATCAAGATCTTCATAAGTTCAAAATCAATCCTGGTACCTTTTTGATTATTAATCACCTTTTATATAAGCATATGTATATGCAAATGAATACATGTTTTCCCTTTTTCTCACTATGTTTTGGTAAATTTTATAGATTAAAGTGTAGAAACAAGGAAACTAAAAAAGATATATAGTAAGTTATGTGTGATCCTGAATATAAAAATTTAAGTAAGAAACTAGCTTTCATCTGAGTTTCATTAATCAAAAAGCAACGAGGGCTAAACACAGAGTTTCTCCGAGCAGCCCTGGCTGTCTGTCCTAGAACTTAAAGAGATCTGCCTGCCTCTCTCTCCAAGTGCTAGGATTAAAGGTGTGAGTCCCCACTGCCCAGTGGCCCAATTGATTTATTTTTAGTATAGCTACATTTATACTTGTTTTGAAGTAAAAATCTTCAACAAGAACAATTAAAAAGTCAAAATTTAAATGCATGTTAATGTTCTATTTTGTCTCAAACAAAATATATACCTCTAATGCTTCTACTACATAATAGTACACAAACCCCTGGTTCATATCTTTGGGTATAATTGAAAACTCCTACAACATTGTGTTCAGTGCTTCCAAGTTATACAGATGAAAATAAATTGAAAACTTGACCTTGGAAAACTTCTTGGTTAATTGAAAATGAACATTGGATCACTAATTAAAGTGCTTGGAGTTCTGTTTAAAACTAAATAGTGGAGAAAAGTGGCAAATACTATATTTCTGTCTGTTGCCTACTGAGAAATATTAATGCATGAAACTTCAAAAATCAGATGACTGTCAAGTCATTGCTTTCATGAAAAAAATTACTGATTTAAAATTGAATCTTGCTTCTTTTCCTGTTGATGTTATAGAATACTCTGACAAAACAACTTAGCAGAGGGAGGATTTATTTAGATCACAGTTATAGATTTGAGTGTGTCATAATGTTTATGTCTTAGAGGCCGTAGCTTGGAGCAATTGGACATTAAGTGAGCATATCATACCAGTACTCAGCTACCTTTTTCAACTCTTAACTGTCCAAGGTGTCCTGCCTAGGGAATGGTGCCAAACATGGTTCTGGGTCTTCCGATCTCCAGTAAATGTTATCAAGATTGTCCCTACCAGGCATGGCCACAGGGAGTCTCTCTAGCGATTCTCAAATCTATCAAAGTTGACAATTAACAGTAGCAATCACACATATGTGTATAAAAATTCAGACAATATCAAATATTTTAAGAACACAAAGTTACTACAAATACAGTTTGGTTTGCAAGTTGTTATTCCATAGAACTTCTGTTTATAAAAGCTACAGAAAAAACTTTGATTTTAGGTTTTGAAAAGTGATAATGGTCCTCTTCAAAGTCAAACAGAGAGTTGAAATTAGAGCTGGATCCTGAGCTAGACTGTAGTTCTTCCTCAGGTAAGAGATTCTTCCCAAAATACATTGTTTCAAGTAAAATAATTGCTCTGCTGTCAGAAGGTAGTTCAGCCTGGAGAAATAAGGTGGCCAGGGAGCTATATAGATAGGTGGCAAATTATATTTTTAATAGAGTAGTTGTGCCACTATGGACAAGTTTCTAAAACTCTTAAGACTCTGCTTTCTTAACTTTGAAAGAAATTATGCCCATTGGAAGAAGTTAACAGAACGAAAAACTTCCTCACACAAATGTTTCATTTGTAACAGAGTAATTTCTCAGTCTGTGATATTATTTTTAGCATCATTACTGTTATTATTTGATCACTTTTAGTACTTTGGTGTATGAAGTTCAGAAGCATAATTTGATGTCAGAATCACAATGATACACCTTTGGTTTTCTGACATTGTCAGTGATCTCTGAAAATCCTCCTTATCTTTCTAACCAGTGAGAATGGACAAATTAACTAGACTTCATATCTGGAGCACAAACATCTCAATTGCAGTTTTCATTGTCATTTTACATTCTGGAAAAGACTAAAAATAAGGTGCCATTGTTCAAGAAAATATTTTATGTGGGAAATCATAAGAAATAAAAATTAACATTAGAGCAAAATCTCATTTTAGAGAGCATTTATTTGAGATACAGGAAAAATTCAACTGAATGCTAGAAGATTTAATCTTTCTGGTATACTCTGACAGATTACTGGACAGTTTCAGAAGTTTTGAGCTAAAATGAAAAGAAACACAGATCCTACCTCTTAAAAATTTAAAAATTTTAGTATTTATTTCCACTCTTAAAATATGCAAATATACAACACCTTGCTGTGGCCATTAGGGCCCTCCAGGAAGAATTTTTTTTCTTGTGGTAGGACTGTGTAAAGAAGCTGAAAAGGTAAAGCTGAATGAGAAAGAGTATGTAACCTGTGAGCATTTAGTTAGATGGCTTCTAATTCCATTTGAGTGTATAAAGTAAACACGAGCCTTAAAAACTGGCATGGCAAAGTAGGTGCATTTATCAGTTAAAGTAGACTTATGCTATGTAACACATTGCTCCAAAATTTTTTGTTCTACAGTGAACAATTTTTACATCTTTTATATGATATATACTTGCCATGTGCCAATGGAAGTGTCTTCACATTCAAGGTTACAGACTACAGAGATCTCTACTATCTGTGTGGGAAGCAGAGCAAAGGAGGAACGTCTCACTGAGTGTTCAAGAGCAAATCTTGCATGTATGTGGCTCTTCCAGAATTACTAGCTAATCGCTTCAGTTTGTTTCATTCATGACAAAAGTCTGCAGTAGAAAAATCCTTGTATATTCTTGGAAGCCAAGATAAAACAGACATATGGGAGTATGAAAGGATTTCTCTAATATCACAGAAAATCATCTCAACATAAACTGATTAAAAATGACAATAATTCCACCTCTTTGGAAAAATTGGTAGTGGTAAAATAAATAATAATCATCTGCTCTTGTCATTACCTGATCTCTGTAATAATTCTATTTGGTGTCAGTACAGGTGATATATAAATTAGTGAACTAATTTATGTAATTCGTGGAGTCTGAGGTTTAGAGACATTAGGGAACTTACTTTAACTGTGACAATAGGAAGCAGATACCAATCTCCTTTATTGAAATCAAGTTAAGTGTTTCTTCTGGGTCAGTGTTTCTCCTCAAGCGTCAATGCTTTTACAGTTAAATTGAAGATCTCAATAGAAGCAGGATTTAAACAACACTTAAGATAATCCTGAAATTGTATCATGCTCCCTGGCAATGGCAGTGCTGCGACTTTGTGGATCATACTTCCAGGAGCAAGACAGACATGAATCACATATGATTTCATGTATTTTCCCAGACACCAGTTTGTCATGTTGTCATATTGGGGGGGGGTTCTTAAAGGCAGAGCCAGGAGTGTATGTCATATCAGACAAGTGTGCATGACATTTTTAGCTTTCTGAATGTATGAAGAATGAGGAGACTAAAGGCTGTTTTAGAGACTATTACTCGATTTGCCCTTGGGTTGCAGTAACAGCCAGCTGCTCTGTGCACAGATGATGCACATCTCCGTCCTCAGTGCTGAGCTTGTGATGATAGAGGCCGAGGAGACAAGGTGACAGAGTGCTGACTCAGAACCAGTTGTAAATTTCACTGTGTTTGTAACACACGGATAGCTATTAAAACTGGCGTTTTGTGAAAATTACATTTATTACTTTCTAACTTAAGTCTCTAGAGAGAAATCACGTTTTGCCACTTGACTACACATTTGACATTTTGAAAGGTGAGGAGCTCTCTATCATAAAGAGTATCTTGAGGTCACTGTGTGCTATTCAATCGAAAGCAGAAGATCAAACCACAAGAAAAGTCATTTTATTTCAAGGACAAAATAAAAGACAATTGACTAAAAGAATACCTTATGGTATGGTTACTTACATGGTCTCTGAAGGAAAATACTTCTGAGATTTTGGTGATCAAGTCAGCTGCCATACTCTGAGGGACATATCAGTCAGATCTGACACACTACTGATGGCCCCATTAAATCATCATCACGAACTTGATTTGTCTCATTAGGTCAAGTGAAAAGAAATTTGATGGTAAGGCCTTTTTCAGATTTTCCAATTTAAGCTTCTCCAAATAAATCTATATTTTGCATCGAGCTGGTCTAATCAACCATAAAGCCCAATCCTTAATAGAAAGGTATTTAGAGTTAGGTGCCATGCTTCCTTAAGCAGGGTCAGATAACTATTTCTGGTAAGCTAAGGTAGCATCTATAATTATGATTTTCTAGAGAGGTACCGTGGACTGAAGATTACTTTAACCAACTGTGTAGCAGAAGAGAAGCATGGAAGTTTCCATAAATGAGTAATTGTTCATAATTCCACACTAGGGTTGATATGGAAACTCTGCATCACATTAAGAAGTTATACATTAGTTGGGCTTATCTTATATTCTAAATGAAGCAATGTAAGGCACTAAAATATACTATGTAATTGCAGAAATAGGTATATTAATTTAATTTTAATATTGCCAGAGAATTTTGTTAATTAAAAATATTTATTACTAAATACAAGAATTAAATGTTGAAAACACATGTATGGAGATAATTTGTAAATGTGTCAGTGGTACTATGCTATCTTTACTATAATGATGATTAACATTCCTCTGAGGTCTTAGTTGTATTAAAATTATCAGTAATTGCAGTGTATTGAATGGAATCAGTTTATCTGAGCAGCAGCTACAGCATATGAATGTGTCATTTAACTACAAATAATTACCACAAACAGTCAGCACTAACAACATTAGCCATTTGAGGTTGTTTCTGGGTGGGGAGAATCCCATTTGAGAAGACTGTCTTATGGCCAGTGAGCCCTAGGCATCACGCTGCCTCTAATTCTCCAGTGCTGGGAATATACGTGTGCAACACTACATTTGATTTTTATTACACGGGTTCTGGAAATCAAACTTAGGTCGTAATGCTTTCAAAGCAAGTACTTCAGTAAATGAGCTATTGCCCCAGCTCATATATCTTTTTAAATTTCTACTTCTTTCCCAAGTCCCTTGTTCAACAGCAATTTTTATTTTTTATTTACATTAGAGAATGCTTGTTTTGTATGTATTTCTAATGATTAACATGTAATAACATTGCCCCTTATCATTTAGAATTTTAATATCCAAGACCTGCTTTTGTTTTTTTGTAAATTTAAGCATCTAGTTACTTCGAAGACAGATTACATTAAAATTATTAAGGCAATGATTAGGCTGTGCTGTGTGTGTTTGTGGTTGTATAGGTATAATTAACAAAAATAATGACTGGTTTTATAGTCAAAACAGTACAGGTTACATAAATGCTATACATAAAAACTAGATACCAGGAGGCCAGCCTTTAAAGGGGGTGTTTTCTAAATATAGAAAAAATATTTCCACTCTTGTAGAAACCATTTTAACAAATAGGATGTGGAAAAAAAATCCCTTGCCACTCCAGGTTGTCAGTCTAGCCGCTGGACATAAATCAAATGAGGGCAGCCTAACATACAGACCAACAAAATCATTAGCCAATCACACTTATAAATAAATATGAATTTCAAAGCACAAATGCAGATTACCGGCAATGGTTATGAAAATGGCAGATTAAAGAACAAAACTGTAAACTTTCTCACATATAATTGTAAGTGTCTAAAATGGCTCTTGAGAAAATCAATACATATTCATCAGTAAAAGCTTCAGCAAATGAGGAAACATTTCAAGATGTAGGCAAAGGCAAGGGCTTTCTGTAAAAGGCTTTAGCATCTCAGAAAATAGTACCAGCAGGAACTGACAAATGGCACGACACAGAATTAAAAAGCTTCTGGACAGCAAAAGGAAGAATTATTGTAGTGGGGAGACAGTCTTTGCTCGTTACACATTCAATAGGACTCATACCTAAATTACATAAAGAATTTTAAAAACTAGATGCCAGAAAGATCAAATAATCCAATGCATAAATAGGCTAACAACATTAATGTTCTCCAAAAGTAAAAATGCTCAATTGCCAATGAGCATATGAAAAAATGTTCAACATCCTTAGCAATCAGGAAAATGCAAATTGAAGTTGAAATGCCATCTCGCTGAGTCAAAGTGATTATCCTTATGAAAAGGAAAGTCAAAGGCTGATAAGGATATCAGGGCAGGGAACATTTATGCATTGCTGATGGGAATGTTACCTGGTCAAGTCACTGCTTTTAAGTCTGTATGTTCTCCCTAAATCTAAAAATATAGCTACCACATGCCCCAGCTATACCAAAGGATTTTGTAATCCATGAAGGTTGAAGGACCATCTATGTTAGTATAAGCTACAGAATCATCCTAGTGCCCATCATCAGATGAGAGGGTAAAAAATATATCTGCCATATTGAAAAACAAACAAACTAGTAAACAAACAGATGAGAGTCTGGATAAAGGAAGGTGAATAGTGGAAGGAGATCAGAAGAGAGTATGTCAGCTAAAGGGAGGGGCCAAGAGGATGCTGAATATTGTTGACATACATGCTGTTTTTGAAAGATATCTTTCCCAAACACTATGTACAATGAATAAACTCCAATGAAAAGACTTTTATACTAATATACCATTATGTGTAAAACTGTATTTAAAAAGACAAGTTGCTTTACGATCTTTTTGAGAACTTTTGGATATTGGGAAAGGTTGCATATAGGCTATATGAACCTCTGATACCAGTATAGTGGGCATGATGCCAGATGGTAGTTTTCTGAATAAAATCATACAGTCTACTTGTGTTAACAAACATCGTAGCCTGACTCATAAGAAATTGCTATTTTCTTATGGTTCTAAGTTTTTGGTCATCAAATTTCATTTTTGAGACAAACACATATTTGTAAGAGATATTTGTTAGAGACATTTATCCCATAGAATTAAAATTTAATTTCTCAAGTGGATGGATGAGACAATATGTAGAAAGTTAATATTTTGTTGACCCAAATACTGAATAAAAATGTTCTTGCCACTTATTAACCTGTTTCAAAGCACAAAAATCATTACGCATTGGCACAGAGTAGAAGATGATAATATATTATTTCATGACTTTGGTACTTTATTTTATTTGGGTTACAAATAACAAGAACATTTCTGGGACTGGTGTTTTTATTAAGGACTTTGTTCTTAATGATCTCTTTACTTAGGTAGCTTGTGAAAATGAATGTTTAGAGTTATCAAGGCTGGGATCTTGTATTGGAAAATTGAGTTTTGATAGGATCTCGTCCATTTCAATAGGAACTTTCTCATTAATAAATCATTATGTTTTTTTTCAGATCACTTGAAAAGTAGATTTCCCCCTTCTTTCTTTCTATGAAAGGATATACATATATATAGCATGCCTACATTCACTATATAGATTTGACTGACCTCACTATATAGATTTGACTGATGTTGCTACATCAGTCTCCCAAGTGCTATGAGTACAGATGTGAGTGTTCCTGCTCATTTTATTTTGTAATATTTCATATGGGCTGTGGGTTCCAAATCCACAGCTTTGTAGCACTGTTAAGTCTGCCTTCTTTGTTGAGTCTTAGGTCAGGATAGCATTGCTTTTCTTTTCTCTTCTACCTTTTCCTTCAGAATCTGGCCAAAGCCAAAACATGTGTTCTCTCGCTCTTCAGCTGCTCTTACTTTTTTGTTGCTTTATCTGCTTTGCCAAGAAGCTGCTTGTTGTCACGTGATGCAGCCCTCCAGGACTGAATAAGCCAGCCTAACAAGAGTCACGGCTTTCTCTCTTCCTTCCTTCACAACCCTCCTCTTAGGCACGGAGATTTATAGCTTGCTTTTCCTCTCAAACAAAGACAAAATTGCTGTTGAGCTTCTGACTGAGTGTGGTTTTAAATTCTTTTATTAATGAAACTTAGAATGCAAGGGAGTATATTCTAGATTTCCTTGGAGGTATTACGGCACCAAACAACAGGCTTCTTAAAGAAGCTCTTCTGAGGGGAAAACAGGTGGGCAGACTGCAGAATCTCACTTAGGCAAACTCATTCATCTGCCTGTGCCCTTAGGAGCCACCACTTTAAGGTTTTTCTGAGGGAGACTAACTCTCCAGGCTTTATCTGTTTTGCTCAGTACCAAATTTTCTTTGCTTTGGCATTCTACCACCATGGAAGACAAAAAAGAGCACCTGCTTCCTTCCTCTCGCAGGCTTCCTTCCTTGCGGGTATATGGAATTTGCAGCCTATAGAGGCAGACTCACTCTTGTTCTCACGTAAAAATCATATAAAGTTTAAATCTTTTTTTTTTAATTCTGCTGACACTTGCCTGGGAGGAACCACACACTATGATTATAGCCCCTCCAGTAGTGATCAAAGTATCTAAAGACACAGTCTTTACCATTCTTGAGTCAACACTTGAATACCAAGGAAAGAAATACCCAATGTGGAGTTCAACAGGCAAGCCATAGACAGGTACTTTTGTAGGCCTGCTGGGGGACTCTAATAGACTTTGATTTAGACATGTTAAAACACCCTTCGTTTTGGTTTTCCTGGCTCTCTTCCTGGGGCTTTTAATGTGAAGCTGTTACTGCATGCCTACTCCTGGTGAAATAAGATCATTTCCTCTGCTCAAAAGCCTTCAACTTTGCTTGTCTCTGATTCCTCTCTTGCCTTACTTCTCCCTCACATATGTATCTAGGCCCTAACCATTAAACTTCCCCACTACTCCTGGCTGTTATATAAATAGAATCACTATTACCAAAATACATTTTTGAGGTTCCTTTAGATAGGCTCACAGGATAGACTGCCTGCCATACCTTGTGACTCATTCAGTCATCACCCACATTTCCTGATGGGAGTTAGGTCTGCCTTTTCAGAGGGAAGAGATAGATGTCAGTTGTTCAGTGAATATAGGAACATTGAGTTGTTCCATGTTTATCTTTAGGCAGAAGCAGAAAATGATCTTGGTTATCTAATCAGGCACACCAGAGATGAGCTCTGGTTTCTAGCTCCCCATAAATGTGCCCTTACGGGCTATTCAGAAGTCTGTCTATTTTCCTGAATCCCAGCTTAGAAAAGTGAAGTTGAAAAACCTTTGTTCTTCATTAACTCTTTCTTTCAGGTACTGGCCAATGCAGTATTATTTCTCTTATTTCACGAACACAGTATATTTTCAGTTAATGTGTGATTTCAGTTTCTTTCCTCAGTGGTTTACAGTTCCCTGTATATATTAATTTCAATTTCTTAGGTTAAATTTATTCATAAAATTTTATAGATATTATAAATAAGATAATTCTTTTAAAGTCCCTATAGGCCACTTACTATATAGGAATGCTATTAAATTTTATGTTGATTTTTATCTTACATCTTTGCTTAGTTTGTTTTAATATTTTGTTATGTGTTCAGGGTTTCTTTATGCAACACTGGAAAGAGAGACAATTTACGTTCTTCCTTCTTGATTTGAGTTTCTGTCATTTCTTTTGACTCACTATTCTGTCACAAGCAGAATAAAGGTGACATGAGGAAGCATCCTTCTTTTTGTCCCCCAAGTCTCAGAGGAAAAGCTTTCAAGTCTTAGTACATGAATTGCTAATGAACTGGTCATATATGCTTTTTGTTTTCTGGATAGATATCCCTTTAAAATTTATTTTGTTGTGTTTTTATCACAGAAATTTCTATATTTTATCAAATGATAGTTCTACATTTCTTTACATGATTATATGGTCCTTGGCATCAATTCTTTTGGGTCATTTACCATTTGATTGATTTGTATATAGTTAGCTGTTGGTGAATCCTGGAACTCAATCTTACTTGATTGTGATGAAGAAGGACCTTATTAATGTACTGTAATATTCAATTTCTATTATATCATTGAGAAGACATTCTTTTATTTTCATTAGAAATATTGGCATGTAATTTTCTCTTTTAATGGTGGTATTTTCTGATTTTTGGCAAAGATGGATGTATAAAATAAGTTTAGAAGGATTCCTTAACTTTGATTATTTTAGAGTTTGAAGACTAGTCTTTGTTTTATGAATATCTTTTAGAATCCAGTAATGAAGCCCTCAGATCCTATATTCTCTTTTAGTTTATTATTAGCCATTAACAAAGGACATTAAGCGTATAGCTTACAAGCCTGCAGATGCCAAATAGCAAGGTGAACCCAAAGAAAAACTTATATA
>JAQHUG010000139.1:3534132-3545174 GCA_028555095.1 Dicrostonyx torquatus | reverse complement strand
AAATCCTATGGATCAAACTCGGGCTGTTAGGACTGGTCATGAGCTTTTAAGCAAGAAATCATCTTGCCTGTCCCCCAAAATGTTTAAAATATAAATTGCTCTCTCAGATTCATGGTTCTTTTATCATTAATTGGTGTGTGTGTGTGTGTGTGTGTGTGTGTGTGTGTGTGTGTGTATGTTTCTAAATATATAAATGCAATCTCCTGGCCTGGGTACATGGTAAGTGTTCCAAGAAAGAAATGGAAGGGAGAAATGATGTAGTAATATTATAATCTCAAAATTAAAAGTAATGATAAAATGTTAGCTTCATAAGCCTTTCAGAAATCTATGTCATTGGCATTATGTAATTAAAAACATAAAGTTATTAAAGGTATCTGAGAAAAGAGAGAATACAGGAAAGAAACAGTGAGTACCACCTCATTGCAAATTTCAGTATACATTGGCGGCTGCCGCGTCTTTCCTTGACATGGATGGAAAGAAGAGAAATGGGAAACATAAGCAGAAAGTGATCATTATTGTACTTTCCTTACTGCAGTATGAATTCTTGTTTTGCTTCAGATACTGTTATTTAATATGTGTACCTCGACTTATTAAATTCTCACTGTGAACTTATAATGGAGTGATTAATAAAGTCTAACACAGTATTTAATCCGTTGAAATAATCCATGTTATGAGACAAATTTTACAGCTCTTATTAAAAGTAAATTCAGTTATTGTTTTCAACATGCAATGACACTCATCATAAAACTGTGAAGAACTTAACATCTGGCTTTCTGATTTAAAGTTTCTGACAATAGTTTCATTAATCCAAATATTTGATTATTAGGAGTAATGTCTGTGAGGAAAAACAACATAAAATTTACCACTTTTCAAGAAATACATGTTCTGTTTTCTGTTTACTTAGAAAACAGGAGTGCTTGAGCAAAATATTCTTTGTCTTCTTGTAGCATGAATTGATCTTAATAATAAAAACTCAGAGCCAGATATCAGGGTAAATGCTGAGAGATCCGAGAAGCAAAGATGCCAGCCATTAGAGAGACTTCACCTCTACCAAATCCTCAGAACATACTAGGCAAGATCTGGTCTCCAGGAATTCCCAGACTAAATATTCTGAGCTCCTGTTCCCTTCTGCCTTATATTCCTATCAACTCAGCCATATCTCTTCTTGTCAACTCCTCCCTAATGCTGGGATTAAAGGGATATGACTCCCCAATGGTTTGATTAAAGGTGTGTGCCACCACTGCTTCTCCTCTATCGCTAACTAGTCATTAGCTCCCCCCTCTGATCATCAGGCAAGATGTATTTGTTAAAGCACAAACAAAATACCTCTCAAGGAAGAGGACTCCATTTTCTCAATAGAATTTTCTGTAACTATAGAATATTAACAAATCTATTTACTAATGTGAAATAGTCTATTTATTCATTTTTGCTTTGTGAATTTATGTATTTGCATATAGTTTCAGAACATGGGCTGAGATCACCTGTAACTATACCTTAATAAAGGTCAGGCATGGTGATGCACACCTTTAATCTCAGTATGCAGACTTGTGCAAGTTCAAGGCCAGCCTGTTCTACGTGGTGAGTTCCAGGACAGTCAGAGGTACCTAATGAGACCATCTTCTCAAATCTTGACCCCTCTACCTCTCACTCACAATCTTCACTGTATCATGGTGTCAAGTAAAATTTAAAGGTCAAATCTACACATTTTGTCTTCATACAACTTGCAATATCCCAGTATTCTTTGAGGCAGCTTTAACAAAGGAAGGGCCAAGATAATTCTGCTACCCATTCCTATTATTAGCGTCTCACCTGTGGTTCCACTGATTGCATTTTATTGAAACAAGATAACAAAATGACTATGCTCAATTCTGATTTTAATGGTGTGTGTCTAACACCAGTCATCAATTGTTCTTGTTAATCTACTGTTCAGTAGTGAACAATAACATATGTGTTGGCAAAAATAAACATGACTTCCTAAATACTGAAATTGAATCATGACCTTGAAGGGTTTGAACTACATTGTTAATTTGTCATGTCTAAGTTGAGCAGCATATCTGTAAATATATCTGTAATATAAAATATAATATAATATAATATAAAATATATGCTGTATACAGATATACAGCAAGTATATCTGTAAATGAAAGACAGTTTTCCATTCTCAAAATACATTATTTTATGCTAAAACTGTGTAATAGACACCCACACCAACTTAATGACACCATTTATTTCTTTAAATATGAGAATGCCCCAGGCAGGAATAATTGTTACTATGAAATTAGTTTCTCTGAGTCGTTATTACTCAGTTTTTAATTAGTAGCTGTCTTATTTATATCAAGGCAAACTGTCATTTCAGAGATGACATGATATATCAGGTCCATTAAACCTGCTGTGCTGAAACTCTTGACTACAGTCTCTATCCGTTCAGTCTTCATCCTAAATATCCCAGCTTCCCTGCTGACTGCAACAACAGAAATTTAGAATCATCCATGACTAATGTTCTTCATAGCATTATTCTCCAAATAGAACTCAATTCACATCAATTACTTATTATTTAAGATTGACTTTGAATTCAGAACAATCTAAAGGAAGAAACCACTTGTCAGTTGTGATTTAAAATTTCATTAGAGAAATTACGTATACATATCATGTATACAAGACAATCTTGGAACTTTGCATATAAACATGAGTATGTATGTCATTTATATATGGAGAGTGTCATGAAAATGTAAATATACGTACATACTGGACATTTTTAGATGCTAATAGAGTGATTTTTTCCAACATCAGTGGGCAAGTGTTTTGTTGACATTTTTTACTTTACTCTAATAGGTACCATGAAAGAACACAGCAATATTCAGTGTCATTAGCCTTCAAAATTTATCTTTTAACCATCATCACAAAAATCATAAAGGAAATATTAATTAGACAAGATCCAATATGGGGTTGGGAGGGCAAGAAATCCAACACCTAGCTGAAGATCTATTAGCAGTTAGTAGCTGTTAGAAGAATGAGTGTCAGTTATCTTAAGGGTGTGAAGACACCTAAGAGTATTTGAATAACACAGATTGGACTTGCTGGGGTTTAAAAAAAGAGAACAAGAAGTTAAATGGGAAGAGAAGGAGAATGAAAATGATCAAAAAACATTATGTGTCATTCTCAAAAGTTAATATATCCTGTAAAATTTCAATAACAAAAGGGAAGCATATATTTTCTACTTTGATACCTGTGTTTCATATGCAAACTTCGATGGCTTATAACCAATTTATCATTTATAACATAACTAATTTTCATCACCTCTTCCTAAGTTCAAGACACATTAAATATTTATGCAAACTTAAGACAAAGGCTGTCTAAATTTGAAAGCTTAAGCTAATGATATATGTTTAGTGATATCATTAATCACAAAATTTCTACATTGAAAGAGGTTTTGATATAATCTACACCCTAATCAAAATAAGAATTCTTTTCCAGAATTTGAAAACTCTTGCCATTTTGCTTGAGCTTGATTTTTTTATTTAATGATTCAATTCTTTATAACAAATAGCTAAGATTTTAAACCTACCTGTTGAAATTTTTACTGGCATGGTCTCATCTCCCACTGTATATAGTAGTCCATGCTTAAAATTCTTAAAATCAGTAGTCTTGTTTCCACTATGATTGTCTCTCAGGCTCAGTGCATTAAGAGATCTTCAACTATTTAGTGTGTAACCTACAATATAGAGTCCCCCAATGTCTCAAATAACTCAGGATCATATTTCAATTGGCTATTATTTTAGTAACCTGAAACCTACAACTTAATTGAATGTGTTAGTTTTGGTAGAGAATGTCTGCAGATTATAAATAAATTATTGCTTTTAATTTTTGTTAAGTAACTTAATGCAGGGAAAACTTTTACTGAGTTTTTCATGATTTTATATTGCTAATTTCTAATGTACTTTTGTCACAACTATTTCATATGAATTTATAGTAAGTCCTAGCAAGGGTTGAGATAAAACCCGAGCAAAGAAGGGATAACAAAGAATAGGGTAGCGTTTACTGGAGGAGAAGCTAAGGGCGTTCAGTAGAAGAGAAAGACTGAAGAAGAAGCAAACTATGGAGGAAAAGAGACATGGCCAAAGGAGATCAACTATCACTCAGCCTGAAAATAGTAATCAGAACTCATGAGGTGACAGGACAGGTGTGAAAATATTAAGGAATAAGTGTAAGCACAAGACTCCTTTTTTAAGGTTTGAGAATTCAAACCCGTAAAAGGTAGAAATTCTAAGAAAAAAAATACACCTGTGTAGCTTTTTTCCCCCTTATATATAGAGCAGGGAAGAGCAGGAACAAGTTTACAGTTAAGGACAGGAGAGACAGATTATTTGGTCTCCGTTTACAGTTATAGCTATTGTGTGCTGACATTCTGTGTCCCTGTTGTAAGCATTTTGTGAATAGAACTGGCTCTCATTTGTCTTCTGAGCACAGCATCAAGTTCATAATAAATGCCAAGATATTATTTGAAAAGTGTTGTTTCTCCCAGTGGACAAGTTTCTTAAAGATAACTTTACCAACACCCACAACAGCAACTTCGTTTCACTGTCCTGTGTGATTCTACCTTGTTCTAAATGTAAACATAAAACATAAAGTGAAAGAAAGAAAAGTTGTGGAAATGCCAGCAATTTTCTGCTGTTCAGTGCATCTGCTTAATGAATAGGCCGTTGGAATAGGTCATTGGAGAAGGAATGTTAACAGATGGGGAGTGGGGACAGTCTTTGGAGCATTCCGACAATAAGAGGTAAAATAAGAGGCACTAGACTTAGTGGAGACAGCTAGCCAGGGTTAAAAAAAAGAAAGAAATTGTATGTTGAGTGGAAGCTGAAAGGAAGAAGCATATGTAGAGGAGGAAGTGACCCTGCTTATACCATATTACTTGTAATTTAAGCAATATAACTGGGAAAAAACTCAAATACTCTAAACCCAAATAATTACCGATCAACCTAAAAATAAGTTCCAGAATATATAGCTCTTTGCCATTGTGACAAAGATTCTCTCTTAACTTTATGGTCTTCTTCGTGTTGTATTTGTGTGTCCTATTCAACATTTCAAACTTACATATTATTATCCCTATCATATGATCATTTTCCTTATTCTTAAACTAGCTTCAGAAATACACCATGAACAGTCCATGGATAATAAGCACTTTGTTAAGCATTTGAAATACCACGTGGAATAAGGAGGTGTCTGAGGTTTGCCTTTTCGACTATTAGAGATCAGAATAGAGCTACAAATTGACTTACACTGCGGCTGTAATTATTTTTTTCTCCCCCTCTTTCTCTTTCCTCTCTCAGTTTCCTTCTGTCTCTTAAACATACACACACACGCACACACACACGCACACACACACATGCACACGCACACACGCACACACACGCACACGCATAATGCACACACGCATGTGCACACACACACACACACACGCACACACGCACACGCATAATGCACACACGCATGTGCACACACACACACACACGCACACACGCACACGCACACACATACACACACACGCACACACGTACGCACACAGGTACGCACACACACTTACACACACACACAAAACCCCATTTTATGCTTTAGGTTTCCATAGAAACTGATTTCACCTGTGTGGCATCACATCAATGTTACGATTTCTTTCATCCTAAAATACTCTCTTCTCAATTGAAAATCTGGTAACGGAGAGCTGCTACCTTGTTTCACCATCCGGTGATGATTTGGATCATGTTAAGGCAAATAAAAATATACTTTCGGATTTTTTTATTGTTTTTTTTTACCTTTGTGATTTAAAAATTAGTCATTTTACTCTCTAGGGTTTCTAAATGGCTTGTTAAAAAATATCAAGCTAATTAGGGGGGGCTTTCAGTGACTAACCACTGATAAGAAGGATTTCCATGATTAGGAAAAAGACAGAACACGAAGAATGGGTGAATGATTCAGTTGCTGCATCTAAAAATGACCGAATTCAGCAGGAAAGAGAAAACAGTAAAGTAAAGGCAATCTATAATTTAGCAAGGGCCCTTTAATACAGAGGAGATGTTAACCTTCAGCTTTCTCCTTTTAAAATGACTTTAGGTTCCCATTTTCTTTATTGACATCAGAAGTATTTACAGAAATTTAGAGAAAGCAAGCAGAAACACTCTAGAACATGTGTTACTTACATGACCCAAGCTCATTACATCCTATTTCACAGATGACCTCTGATTTCCTAACTTCTTTATTTGACAGAATTCAGAGAAAGGGGAGTGGCATACAAGAAGTAATACTGTCTATTTCTATGTTTAGAACAAAAAAAGTGACATTTCACAAGGAATCATATAAAGGCACTCCAACTTTCAAAATTATATATTTTTGCCTTTTTAATTTTTTGAGAATTTTATTTACATCACTTAAATATTGCCATCTTGCTTCCAATTTTCCGTTCTCCCTACCCTCTCTTGTATCCATGACATCTTTTATAATCATTATTGTTTAAAGAGCCTCTGAGTCCCATGCATGCTGTACATATATAAATATGTTAGATGTGACCAGTTAGGAGTGGATAAGCTCCAGTTAATTACTGGAAAAAAAACTGGTCCTTCATCTCTCAACAACCAAAGGATGCCTATAGCTCATCTGGCAGTGGGGATTTGTTAAGATTTCCCCCACTCAAAATGACATGTCAACTATTGTGTAGGTCTTATTCAAACCCGAATTGCTGAAACCTTGTAGTGTAGTATCGTTATTATATCTGGAAGGTGCTATTATCTTGTAGTCATCTTGGGAGTTTTGTTTACAAGCTTTCTGACCTGTCTTGCTGAAATACATTCAGTATAACTAAATTGAAGTATAGAAAAATTTGCAAGCTTAACTAGAAAAAAATTAAGTAATACTAGGTAGAGAAGAGATTCTCAAATGAATATCATAAATAAGTAATTTTGAGATCCTAAAATGGTACTGCAAATTTTTCTCAAGGAGAGAGTCTAGAATTGAAAGGCAATTAAAGGCTGGGAGCTTAATCACCCAAAGAACATTGTTGGTTCCTTTTTCAGTTTGGTTGGCAAGTAAAAGAATGAATTCTTCTCCACTCAACCTACTGATTGCATCACCAGATTACACTCCAGTTTCCATCCATGTGAATTATTACTAGTATTTAATATCAAATGAACATTCATTAGCAACACTCAGAGTAATTGCACTGTGCTTCCTTCAGTGTACCTGGCGGAAAAATCATTGATCTATCTAATGGTGAAAAACAATTTTGAACTTAAGGGATGAATGTCAGATCTACAAATGATGAATTTATAAAGAGGACTAGGATCCTCAGTGTTTACTGATAATGATTATCAGCAATCTTTATTTTGAAAAGAAACACAAGACTCCAAGAAAAAGGATGCAACTGCTGGACCAACAACAAAACAACAGCATCACTGTCTTCTCGCAAAGATTTAATAAGCGAAGAGGCTTCAGAACACAATGTGAAAGCACACCATGTCTTGCCCTCCTGCTGTTCCCTGGAATTTCTAAAGTGGAAACACAAAAGGCAACTTCATAATATGAATCTGTCTTAGTTGTGTTTCTATTGTTGTGATAAAGTACCATGACCAAAAGAGCTGGAGGAGTATAGGGCATTTGACTTATTATACTGCTTAACAGTCTACTGAAAAAAGACAAAGAAGAAACTCAAGTAGAAACCAGAGGCAGGAGCTGCTGGACAGGCTACAGAGAACTGCTGCTTACTGACTTAGTCTTGATGACTTAGTCAGCTTGTTTTCTTATAGAATCCAGGGCAACCAAGTCTGGAGTTGACACGGCTCACTATGGGTTGAACCTTCATATAGTGTTACTAGTTAAAAGACTCCCAGTAGGCTTGTCTATAACCTGATCTTATAGAAGAATTTCCCAGTTGAGGTTTTCTCCTCTCACATGAACCCAGCTTGTGTCAAGTAAATAAGAAAGGTAACCAGCACAAAGTGCAAAGAGGGGACTGTATATAACTCAATTTATTGAACAACTATGTTGTGGGTATCTAGAAGAAAGAACAAAAATATGTATTAAGTTGTTCAAGCAAAATAATTAGGAGTAAATAGTAAAACAGTAAAGTAATTCAAAGACAGGACAGATAACTTTGTTTTTATATCTGTCAAATCTGCATCCATAGTAATTTTATTTTACTGTTATCAAGTATATTATTAGTTACACCAAAATAATAATTATAATGGAGATTTTATACATAGGCACCACACACATGTGTACATACATGCACACACACATTCATTAAATTGGTAAGAATTTTGTGTTGACTGATAATTGGTTCTTCCCAATATCTGCACTGAAGTCCCATCTTCACATGAGATGATACTTCGCTTCAGGGTTTTCAACAAGCAATCAGATGACATTAAGGTTGTCATGTGAAAGCCCTAATGGGGTGATACCCTGATAAGAGGAGGACATCCTAGGAAGAAGTCATCAAATGACAGGAGTTTCTTCACACTGTTCCTGTATGGTTCAGCAAACTGAACTGAGAGAAACATGCTCCTTGTTCAAACTTCTTAGTCTGTTGTTTTGCTGTAGCATCCCAAGCTGAGAGAGTAGAACCTCAGAACTTATGGATCTCCTCTACTCTATTTATTTGGGTGGAGCTAAGAGTATTTTCAAAAGTAATAAAGGAAATTCTACACATTAATCATTGTTTTCAGAGTAACACTAATATATATTCATATAAAAATTAAAGATTGTTTATTTTCATCTATAATCTAAAAATTTCATGAAGTCAACAAAACTTAAAGTACCCTATTATTCTTATTTATTTATTGAGTATTCTTCCTTTTAAGGGAACTGAGAAACCTTCCTTTTAAAATTATTTGGTTTTACAAGAAACTGATAGAGAATGTTTTAATATTTTGAAATTTCTTTAAATTTCATCAGAACGTGAAGGTGTAGATGTGAAGAAGTTAGTTTTGCAAGTTTTGAACACTATCACTAAAAACAATAGAAATCAATACAACTTAGGGTGGATAGATGACTTAGTTGTCAAGAGAACTTACTGCTCTTTCACAGGACCCAGGTTTACTTAAAAAACTCATAGCAGGCAGCTCAGGCAGCTCACAGCCACCTATAAATCCAGATTCAGAGGATTCAAACCCCTTTATGGAATCCTGGCTTCTCAGCCACCTCCCCCCCCACACCAGTTTAAAAGATAGTTATATTTTTTTTAGGCAGCTTTTATTCCTCCATATAGTTAAAACATTTTAGAGTAGCTATTAAGGTATTGCAGGGAGTTGACAAATGACATGTCTCTGTATACTTCTTATATTGAGACTACATAAATTACGTTTATTCATAAATCTATGTAAGGGAAATACTCACTGGCTAATCTGGTTTCTCTTGCACCCTGCATATGTCCATGCTCTTGACCTTGCTACCTCTGCTACCTCTGCTGATGTCATTCTGGGTCGTTGCCTCACATTGGTTACAAGTCAATAGAGAAAAGGAAATGTCTAATTCTTCAGACTTTTACTAGAAGGATATTGGCATGAAATAATCAATGTTATCAACTCACTCCCCTCCCCCCAGAAATCCAAAATAAGTAAGGGAGTGAAGCAAGCAACAAGTAGAGTTTGCCCAGGTACTGTTTAGCATGGAAGAATAGGACTGGACAGGAAGTATTCCATACCTCCTACAGAGCAGGGAGATTTTACATTCCAGCTTTGTTATGTCCATAAACACCCTCATAATGGATGTGAATATTTCGTGCACATATAAGCACAAACAACCCAGAAATGAAGCCAGAGCTCCTGAGTTTGTATTTTTCTGAGAATGAGCCTTGGTTATAATCTCAAAGGAGAATATGATCCTAAAATATTGAGGATCCACAGATTGGACTGTTTACACTACCATGCAGTGAAGTAAATGACAGCGATTAATTGTTCTCCTCATCTGAATGAACAGATTGCCAAACATTTGATGTGATCTGTAAAAGATAATATGTCCAACTAATTATCTGTGTTTAAAGTTCCATAGTTGGTTTAAGAGTGTAATTTTTAGGTAACATTTATTATTTTCCTAATTTAGTAATTTCACTCCATATTACAAATACATAGGGGAGAATATAATTGTTGTTATAGAGATTAAATTAATTAGCAGAGTTCACCTAGACACATTAAACGGACTCATGTCATTACAGTAATTTTAAACCTATGTTGGCATGTTATTCCAAGTGATTGATGAATAATACATATAATCATGGGGGAAGGCTTCTGGATAAAAATAGAAGTTGAAGTAGTGCCAGTGAATATAATGCTGAAAGCAGCTTTCTCCCCCCCCCCGTTTATTGCTTTCCTCCAAGTTTCAGGTCTGTCTCTTGCCCTTTAGTACATCACTATAAAGAAACAATGAAGATGTTTATAATATAAAGAAAGGCTCCTTTCCTTAGTATATAAGTTGAGATATCTTATCCTTTAATTCACTGAAATATTTATTAAACTCCTTCTCACAGGTGCTCTGTTGAGCTCAGGGAATACAGAGGTAAATAAAAATTAGAACTGTGAAAGAGTTTTCTGTGTGTACATAATATATGTTTATTTACTACTATTTATAGCGCTACATAAAGTAAGTGTAGTAATTATGGCAACACAGTTATAAATTATATATGACATATACAAAATAAGGTAAGAAAATTACAATAAAAATATGATACATAAATATATGTATTTCCATTTAAATATGTTCAAGTGGATTTTAAACATTACAAGTTAAAATACCAACATATTACTTAAATTAAGAAGTTAGCTAAAGACTTTTCAAATGTAAGGAAATATCTTAATGATTTCAATCAAATGAATACTTAGAAAAGGAAACATCTCCACCCTCCGAGTCCCCCAAGGTCTCCTCATTTCTTCCCTTCTCCCACCCCCACACCTGCCTCCACCCCCATCCCCACTCCCCTCCTTCCAGGTTTTGCCTGGCAATCTTGTTTGCTCCCGAAATTCAGGAGGATCTATATATGTTTTTATTTGGGTTCACTTTGC
>JAQHUG010000139.1:3501435-3513936 GCA_028555095.1 Dicrostonyx torquatus | reverse complement strand
GAGAGGGGAGTAGAGAAAAATATATAGCTCAATAAAAACAATTTTAAAAATTAGAACAGCAGTGCTGTGCTCTCTTGTGAGTTTGTGGCTCACTTTATTCATCTATGCTTGGATAATTGGGGAATTGTTAACTTACCCACGTCCACCTGCTGCTTTTCCTTTTCTTACTGTAGGTAGAAATCATTCTTGTTTTAATTTGTAATATTGAAGTATTGAGGCCAGGAAAAACTGCAAATGGAAGGAAAGTGGGCAGATACTTTGAGTAAAAACTTGAGCAACAACAATTGTTAACTTATTTCAATTCTGTGGAAGGCTAGAGGCTTGAAATATGAAATAGCTTACTTCATAAAGTTCTTGTCATACAAAAATGAAGAACTTAGTTTACTTTCAGCACCCACATAAATAAAAAGTTAGGGGGTGTGGCATATCCTTGGAAACCCAGGATTCAGAAGTCACAGATCATAGTGTGATAACATCTGTAAGCTGGAAAACTACTGGGGAGCAACACCAACATATACAAATATGTGTATATAACAAAGATATATGTATATATGTTAATTTCATATATACATATATAGATATAGAAAGATATAGAAAGGAGTGGGCCGCTTGTTCATCCTGGACTCCTGGCTAGCTTAGCCCTGAAATAACCACATGGAAACTATATTAATTAAATCACTGCTTGGCTCATTAGCTCTAAGTTTTTATTGGCTAACCCTTACATATTAGTTTAACCCATTTTTATTAATCTGTATAACACCATGAGTTCGTGGCCTATCAGCAAAGTCTCAATATGTCTATCTCTGGCAGCGGGTTTATGGCGGCATCTCTCTGACTCTGCTTTCTTCCTCCCAGAATTCAGTTCTGTCTTCTCTGCCTACCTAAGTTCTGCCCTATTAAGGGCCCAAAACAATTTCTTTATTCATTTATCAATGAAAGCAACACAAACATATATATTTGATTAAAGCTAAAGAACGGTAATAATCTTTCCCACAACTCAGGATGTGCTGCTTCATGTTCACACCACCACATAGCCTCACTTGGAGCTATCTCCACTTTAGAGAACAGGATAATAAGCTTAAAGGAGAAAACCCCATTTCTCCTCCTCCACATTCCCTGTGTCCACACACTCAACAGAGACATCTGTAGTCCAGGCTGACTGACTCCACAGATCCCCTCTCTCTTCCAAGTGTTGTGCTTGCATGTGTGCATTGTCATCTCCAGTTCTATTTGTTTCCTTTGTGGAATGCTCCTTCTTTCTAATCATATTTATTTCTTTAACCCAATAAATTCATCTATATGGTCAAACACCCTTAGTAATCAGTGAAACAAAACTCATAGATACATAGAGATCCAACCTCACCCCAATCAGAAGGCCTTCTGTAGAGAAAACAAATAACAAGTACTTTGGGTATGCAAAGATATGGAGAGAGGAAAGGCATCCTCAGACTGTTGGTAAGAATGTAGATTAGCACACCACTATGAGATAGGTGTGGAGGAGTGGACAGGAGAATTCGGTATGTAGGCACTGGGATTTTATTGAGAAGAGAAGAATGAAATCACATTCTTTTCAGGAAGACAGAAGGGCTGAAGATGATCTCATTAAGCAGAGAACCCAGACTCAGAATGACAAGTATTGCATATTTTTCTCATATGTGGAAACTAGATTTAAATATATGAGGTAATAAAATGGACAGGTTATTATTAGGAAAGAAGAAGGTATATGGTGAGAACATGGAGTGAGAAGAGAGGAAATTGGGGTGAATGTGGTCAAAATATATTTTATATGTGTATGAAAATGTAATGAATTCATTATTTTGCACAATGAATATATGTTAATGATAAAATAACTTGATTTTTTTAAAAATCATTTTTAACTGTGTGACTTAAGGATATTTTATCCTAAGATATATATTTCCTCCTGTCAGAATTAATGTGGTATAAAAATTTTGACTCTTATCTGAGAAAAACAGTGGATATTGCTAAGTAAAAATGTACTGAGAGGTTTTTGCTAAAAATTATATTTTGATATAATCCAATTGCATTTTATGTTAGATGAGTAGTTATTTTGATGCTGAGTCTACTAATTAAAAGATTCTCTACTGCTCATCATTTTTGGTTGTAGCATATGCACTTTGTGTATATGCATGTATCTGTGTGAGAGAGAGAGAGGCAGAGAGAGGCTGTCAATCATCTTAAGTGTTACTTCCCATTTTTTTCTTTAAAATTGTATTTACATCTTTTCCACTGCTCCCTCCCCCAACTCAACTCTTCCCCCATCACCTCCACTGCTTCTGAAATTCAAATATATTATTTCAATCAGGAGACTTCTGCCTTGTGTTTTGAGACAGGATCCCACTGCAAAGTGTGACTTCTGATTTGGTAAAGTCAGTGGCTACAGATTTCCAAGCATCCACTTTTCTCCACCTCCTCAGCACTAAGACTGAAAGCATACACTACCACAAAAGCTTTTTATTTCCAAGGGTGCATTCATATGCACTTATAACTTCCTGAATCCATTTAATGTTGCTCAAAGTTATATGTGTTTAGTGCTGACCTATTTGTCTCAGATAACCTGGTAGGGATATTTTCCCTGGAGAAGACTGAATCCTTCTCTCCTAATGTTCAATAATTACCTGCAGATCTTTCTCGTGATTTGGGAACTTGTGAAATTCTCATTCATTCACATTGTCTTATCGACTGTTGTGTCATTGTATTGGTATTGTTCAGATGACTATGTTGTTCAGCTACCATGGGTAAAGTTTCACTGTCATATATAGAAGACACTACCTGCCAGTAAATGTCCTGGTCCTCTAGCTTTTGTGATATTTCATCCCTTCTTCTGCAGTGTGACATGGGTCTTTGTTGTAGGAATTGCACTGTAAATAGATCAACTATATCAACTAGGGGCTTGACCTCCAATGGCTGTTTTCTGCACTTTTCTTGGCTTAGAGTTCTCTAATGGTCTCCACCTGCTGCACAAACAAGTCATTTTTAGAGGAGCGAAAACTACACTGATCTGTGGATATGGATTAGTATTTCAGATGGATTTAGAAATTATACCTGGAAAGTGTCAGAGGTAGGTTCTCCTTTAGGGTCTATAACTTCACCGTTGACAAGGGACTGGCTAAGTTTACAACACTAGACATGAATCCCCTACGGATGGTGCCTTTGCTACCCAAAAGGTATCTACTGTGCTCTTATGGATATCTTACCATGCTGATCAATGTGGCAGTTTCCAGGCTTTACAGATGGAAAGGACTGGTGTTACTTTTCTCCATTGACTGCTTACATGGATTGCTTCCCATGCTACTATTAGAAGTAGTTATAGGGGAGGTATACAACTTCCAAGTCATATGCAGATCAATACCTCCAAGTCCTGCATATAAAGTATAGTGTCTTTAGCAATACGGTCCTAGTTTCAAGTTCTGGGAAGTAACCAGGGGCAACAGCAATAGCCTATACTGTTTTGGTAGTCTCTTTGACTTTCGTGTGTGTGTGTGCATGTGTGTGTGTGTGTGTGTGTGTGTGTGTGTATAAACTTATGCAAGCATATATCATATGTATATTTTAAGTAAAAATAATGTTTCCATATGACTTTGTCAAACATCCTTCATGTTATGTTGCTCTCCTCCAAACCTCTTCCTCAATTTTGCTTTCTGCCATCCCTCCCCAGTTACACTTTCCCTCATTTTTTCCATTTTCCTCTTTATAACACCAGTATCCTGCTCTTCCTCTCTCTAGGTTCTCCATGCTTAATGGTTTTTTTATTTATTTATTTATTTTTGTTAAAAGCAAAATTTACATTTACTCCCCTTGTTCCCGGCCCTCCCTAATGGTTTCTTGTACAATTTTGGTTTCTATGAAAACACCAGGTTATAGTTCACACAAAGATGTGTAGCTGGGATTCACAAGAGAGAAACATACTGCATTTCTATTTGTGATCCTGTTACCCCACTCAATATAATATTTTCTAGTCCCATCTATTACCTGCAAATTTCAGAATTTTATTTTTCTTTACTGCCTACCTGAATTCCATTGTGTATATGTAACCCATTTTATATTATCCATTTATCAGTTGAAGGCCACTTAAGCCTTTTTCATTTCCTACCTGCTATGAATAGGGTGATAATAAAAATGGATGAGCAACTATCTTTGGTGTAAGATGCAGTCTGTTGAGCACACACCCAGGACTGGTACAGTTCAGTCACAGGATAGATCTACTCTCTGCTTTCTAAGAATTCTCCACTATAGCTTCTTTAGAGGCTGCACCTGTTTGCAATCCCACCAACAATAAATGAGGAATCTCTTTCCCCATATCTTCACCAGCATTTTTTGTCAATTGTTTTCTTGATTTTAGATATTCTGACTGGAAAAGGTGGAACTTTCAAGTACTTTCAATTTGCATTTCTCTAATTGCTAAAGATGATGAACATGTTTTAAGGTAGTTTTTTCTTTTCTTTTTTGCTATTTCTTTTTTGTTCCCTTTCGTTTATTTTTATTTTTCTTTCTTTCTCTCTTTTTTTTTTTGAGACGATGTTTTGTAACTTTGAATATTCTGGAACTCATTCTTTAGACTATGCTTGCCTTGAACTCATAAATCCATTTTCCTGGCCCTTATATCTTATCTTGAGATCTCTTTGTTCCTTTTTAAACCCATTTTCTAATTGGGTCACTTGTTTCCTCATGTCTGTTTTTTAAATTATTTATATAGCCTGGAATTAATACTCTATTATAGATTTATACTTGGCAATTTTTTCCCTAACCCATGCTTTATCTTCACTTGACTGACTCTACACAGAAACTTTTCAGTTTTCTGAGTTCCCTTTGGTCAATTGTTGCCCTTAATCCAGGGCAAATAGAATCCTAGTCAGAAAGCCTTTCCTACATCTATATATTGTAGGTTACTGACTTTTCATTTTCTATCAGTATCAACATTCAGCGTTTCACATTAAGGTCTTTGATCCACTTGAGACGAGTTTGTGTGGAAGATTATACATACATCACAGATCTATTCAGTTTTCTTAAGATAATTTTTTGATAATGCTGTCTTTTCTCTAGTGTTTATTTTTGGTGCTTTTGTTGAATACCCATTGGCTGTACATAAATGCACTCATATTTGCTCCATTAATCTATGTCTGCTTTTTTTGTTTTTAACCAGAAGCATAATGTTTTTTATTATCATGACTCTGCAATATAGCTTGAAATCTGCTGTGGTGATAATCCCTCAAGCATTGTTCTTGTCAAATGTGCATACAATTGACCTATCAGTCCTGGCTCTTTTGTGATCTCATTTAAGTTTGTGAATGATTTTGCATTTCCCTGGAAATTATTTTCAAAATTTTGATTGGCATTGCACTGAATCTACAAATAGATTTTGGAAGGATGATTACTTTCATAATTTTAATTTACTAATTCATATACATGGAAGGAGGTCTTACAATTTTCTAGTATTTTTTCAAGCTATGAATATTTTTCTGAGTATTTTTATTTATACATCTTGCACACAATTTTCCCTCCCTCCTCTTCTCCTATTCCTTCCTCCATTTTCTCCTCCTCCCTCCCTTCTGCCAACCCCTCCTGCCAATCCACCCCTCTGTTTCTGTTCAGAAAGCAGCAGGCCTCCCATGGGTATCAACAAAGCATGGCACATCAAATTCCAGTAAGACTAAGCCCTCTCTTTGGATTAAGGCTCAGCAAGGCAATACAGTATGAGGAATATTGTTAATGAGAGTGTTTTCAAGCTTTCTTTCTCTATTGGTTTGCTACTTGCATATAGAAAGGGTACTGATTTTCCTAAACTGATATTATATCCTGTAACTAGGCTGAAAAATTTCATTTCTACCAGTTTTCTAGTGGATTTGCGGTTTCTCAAATCATCACACTATCTGCTAATGGGGATAAATTGACATCTTTTCCAATATGTATACCTTCAATTTTCTTCTTTTATTTTACTACCCCAGCTAATGCTCTCAATACTGTATTGAAATGGAATGGAGCTAGTGAACAGTCTTGTCTTCTTCTTAACTTCAGTTTGATTGTTCTAAGTTTTTTTTTCTCCATTTACAATGACTTTAACTGTGGGTTTGTCCCACATAATCTTGATTATGTTGAGGTATGTTCATTCAAGTCCTAAACTCTCTAGGACATTTATCAAGAAGCCACGTTAGATTTTTTTTCAAAGACTTTTTCTATCTATTGATATGACCATGTAATCTTTGCCTTTAAGTCTATTTGTAAGGTTTATTACAGTTACTGATTTACATATGTTGAACTATCCAGAAACCACTGAGAAAAAAAACCCACTTAATCACAGTAGCAGATATTTTTGATATATGCCTACACTCAGTTTGCAGGTATTTTATGAGAATTTTTGCCCCTTTGTTCGTTAGGGATATTGGCCTGTGTTTCTTTTAGTTGTTCTTTGTGTCTCTACCTGGTTTGGGTAGTAAAGTATGACTGACATTGGAGAGTAAAATTTGAAGTTCTCACCTTTTCTCTTTCTTCATACTTTTAAGTAATTTTAGAAGGATTGGTTGTAAAGCTTTTTTTTTTAAATCTTATAGATTCTACTTGGAATCCATCTTGCCAGTGTTACTTTTATTCTGATGGCTTTTTCTTACCATTTTGTTCTCATTTGTTATAGGTCCATTTAAATTTTTGATCTCTTCTTGTTTCAACTTTGGCAGTTTGTCCAAATCAGAAACTTGTACACATCTAGACTTTCTAGTAAAGAGAGTATAAGCTTTTGAAGTATTGCCTAAATTATTCTGTGGGGGGGCTCTCATTGTAATGTTTCTCTGGTGATCTCTGAGTCTCTTAGTTTGAGTCATCTCAGCCTTTCCTTTGGTTAGTGGGACGAAGAGTCTGGCGATTTCATTTTTTGTATCAAAGAACAAGATCCTAGATTTGTTCATTGGTTTTATTGTCTCTGTTCTGATTTTTAAAATTATTTCCTTCCATCCTACTGGACTAGAATTAATCTGTTCATGTTTTCCCAAATTCTTGAGTTGCTTCACAAAGTCATTTCGTAGTGCTCTTTTTCTTTTGTTGTTTCTAAACGTAGGTTTAAATGACCCACTGAGACTGCTTTTAATGTGTTTTCTGGTATTTATGTTTTCATTTTCACCTAAGTAAGTCCAGAACTGCTATTTTATATTTTCTTTCATCCATTAATTATTTGATAATGTTTTGTTTAATAAGCATGTTTTATGTAAGTTTGAGAGATTTATTTGTTGTAGACTTTAAGCTTCACGGCACTGTGGTTGTAAAGTACACATGAACTTGTTTCAATTTTTCTGAATTGTTTTTTCTTTTTTTATTGTTAAAAGAAAAATTTACATTTACTCCCCTTGTTCCCGGTCCTTCCGCTCCCCCACTACCCCACCACCCTCCCCCTGCTTCCTTAAGATGGGGCAGGATACCCTGCCCTATGGGAAGCCCAAGCCCCCCCACCTCCATCTCGGTCTAGGAAGATGTGCATCCATATAGAATAAGTTCCCAAAAAGCCAATACATGCAGAAGAGCTAGGTCCCAGTGCCATTATCATTGGTTTCTCAGTCAGTCCCCACTGGCAGTCACATTCATAGGGTCCAGTTAGGTCATATGCTCATTCAGTCTTGGTCCAGCTGGATTCGATGAGCTCCCAATAGATCGAGCACACTGTCTCTGTTGGTGGGCCAGTCCCTCATGGTCCTGACTTCCTTGCTCATCTTCTCCATCATTCTGCTCTTCCAATGGACCTTGGTAGCTCAATCCCTTGTCCTGATGTGAATGTGGGTCTCTGGCTCTATCTCCATCCATCATGCGAAATTTCTATGGTGACGATTAAGATATTAAACAAAGTAACTATGGGGCAAGTTCAGTTCAGGCATCCACTCCTCTGCTGAATTGTTTTTAAGATTTATTTTCTTGCCCAACATGCAGTTTGTTTGAGAAACACCTAAATGTGGAATATTCTTTAGATATGTTAGGTTGATTTGACTTATGATATCATTTAGTTCTGATGTTGCTCTGTTTATTTTTTTGTCTAGATGTACTGTCTATTAGAATAAGTAGTGCTAGAAATCTCCACTGTCAATTGGCTAATGATAATCTGAGTATTCAAATCCAAGAGTGCAATTTTTATGAAACTGGATCAACCAGAATTTGTTGCATATATATTTAGGATTTTAGTTTCTTCTTGGTTAATTTACATAATTAAAATGAAATGTTTTTTTATGTCTGCTGATTAGTTTTAGTTTGGAACTTAATTTTGTGAATGTTGGACAGGGATATTTACTTTGTTACTGGTCCCAATTTCTTAGAAAATGTTTCTCTGTTCCTTCACTTTAAGGTAGTGACTGTTCAAAGGTAAGATAAGATTTTTTGTAGAGAACAGAAAGATTTTTGCTTCTTTTTCTCCCTTTCTTTAATTTTTTATTGTGCTCTTTTCTGTATTGAAAATAGGTTATTCTCTCATGCAATACATCCTGACCATAGAATCCCCTCTTTTCTCTTCTCTTAGTTTCCCTTGACTTTCCCTCCCTCTAGAGCCACTCCTCTTTGTTTCCTCTTCAGAAAAGTGCCAGCCTCTAAGAGACCACAGCCAAATGGGACAAAAGAAGTGATTGATGAACGATATGGGTAAAGCTCTCAAATCAATGATGGACAAGACACCCAATAGGAGAAAAAGAGTTTCAAGAACAGGCAGAAGAGTCAGACACATGAGTCCCTAACAGCCGTAACATATTAGTAGAGGACCTTGTGCAGACCTATGCAGGCCCTTTGCTTGCAAAGAGAGTGTCTGTGAGCCAATATGAGCCCTGATTTGTAGATCTGGTGGCCTACGTTCTCCTGGTGTCCTCCACGACAATTGCACTTGTGTACACCAAACAGATACAGTTGTATTGATAGGTGCATCCTTTCCTGAAAATTTGTGGAAAAGAGATCAAAGTGATGATCAGCTTAAAAATCTATAGCTTTCTTCATTGCCTTATATTTAGCAAAATGCCTATGTAAGTTACTGTATTCTTTCAACTGCCTGTGGGTGGCTTTTTGAAGCAGGTTTCTATTAGGAAACATTTACTTTTGACATGATTAAGCCCAAGTCTTGATTAATGAATCATAAAATAGATTTTTTTCTTAAACATTGTTTTCTAGAAGCATATCATCAACATTAACTCCTTGTTAAAATCTCAACAAGAGTTCCAGATAAGATTATCCTTGCTTGTTTTGCTACCATACTCATTGAATTGTTATTTCTACAATAATGGTAGGGAATACAAAGAAAAGGAGATAGATTATGTTGCCTAAAAATTTACATGCAAGAAACAATATATGGATTGATATATACATATACATACATATATATGTATTGATATGCATGTAATAGCAATTAATAAAAAAGAGTCATGGATTTGAATGAGAGCAAAGAATGGTATATAGAAAATTTGAAAGCACAAAAAAGAAGGGAGAAATGTAGTAATTGTATTATAATACCAAAAAGTGAGGTGGAGAGTGATTGATGAAAGATATCTGATGTCAGTCTGAGAACACCACATGCAGTAGTAAAGCACATACATATTTATACACACAAACATGCACATACATCACACATGTGTGTTTTTGCACATATAACATATAAAATGCTCACATATGTTTTCATAATCTACTATGCAGTTTCCATTTACTGCAAAAAAATAACATTGGTCTTACCTCTTCTAGTCCATTTCTCAAATCCCCAAAGCCATGGATTGAGAGTGTCTTACTAAGTATACCTTGAGTGTCAAAGCCAGGGCAAATGTTCTTAAAAATCTGATACTACTCTAACGCATCACTCACTCTGGGAGTGTCTTTGAAGTGAGAATTATTCTGCGTGTACTGTAAAACTGAAGATAGCTTCATTTTTTTTTTTACTTCTATTATACATCACCTTCAAGAATGGACATAAAAGTTATTCAAAGAACTCCTCTGTGGAGTATCAAATGCTTCTGAGGACCTTGAAATGTCATTACCTTAAACTTATATTTTATTCCAGTTGCATCTACATTATTTTAGGTAAAATGATTTATTTTAGGTAAAAAGAAATATAAATTAATAATAATAACTGAAACTTTGAGTTGATAATCTGCTCACTGAAAAGTAATGTTTGTGCATTAATCCACTGTTGTGAACTGGATATAGACTTTTTCTCCTTAAGCCCCAGCAGTGCCATTTCTTAGTTCTATGACCTTAATTACATATTGCCCTACTTTACTCAATTTCTGATATGAATATTTCACAAAGTTTTCCACATTTTAGGTTATTATTCTAAGGGCTTTATTTAAATTAGTTAAACCACAAAACAGTAACAACATGTAGACAGTAATACTAAACTTTCTTTACAGGCCAGGAATTTGATATGCTGCAATCTCCTGTTTGTAACTAGTTCCATAGCTGCTAAGCAGAACTGTTGTGACCTCATTGCAAGCTGTGTGCCCAGGGGAGAGTCTATGATTTTAAACTCTTCAAAACTAGTTCCTAGCTTGGATCTGACATAGAATGAATGAAACGTTAATTTTTTAAAAAGTCAATCTTTAGTCGTTTCTTTCTGTATGTTATATAATTACATAATGGGTAGGTGGAAAGAGCATTGATGATTCTAGTCTAGTCTATTTTGTTACAAGATGAAATTGTGTATAAATGAGTAAAATAAGAAGTAAAAACTCTGTCCAATGAACAGTTTTCTGGCTGAATTACAAAACCTGATCTTAACAGAGGTGTTGGTGATGATGCCCTTAGCAAGCACATCATGTCTGGTATGCCATGCATAGAGATATTTGAGGACCTGAACTTGGGAGGGATGCATGGCGGAAAGAATGTGGACCTTGAAAAACACACAATAATTTTCTTCCCAATATTATATCAAAATTGTTTTGGAAGCTAAAATGATTTAAACTCTATGAGATTTGGTTTTCTCCCATGGGCAAAATTTGAATTAGCAGTTTTGATTGATAAATTAAAGACTACATGAAACTTAATAATCTTTAGTACAGAATATTAAAGCAAAGACCGATATGAAATACGTCTTAAAACACAGTTTTTATGGACATATAAAGAACATAAAGGAGAAATTATTACACATAAGTCCCATACATCATTTCTTAAATGATTCCATAAGTTCCTTGCCTTTCCATAGTTTACCACTTTTTCAATAGCCACCAGTTTGAACGTGGTAAGACACTACAGAGTGTGAATTTGGTGTGAGTCACACCGACTCACACACATGGCACCAGTTGGTAACAACATGAATACTGACAATAGGATATTTTTTTATGGTTTCTGAACCAGCAGAAACTCTACTGGAAAGCAGCCCTGGTTAATCTATCTCTAAACTGTTATAGACACGTTTCTCCATATCTGACCCCTTGTTTACATATCTTGAACGATATTAAAATGACTTCAATTGTTAAAGTCAAAACAGAGCATTAAAAATGCTAACCGTATATTTCTGAATATAATGGTAATGATGGAGAAAATAACACCAAATGTTTTTCCCTTGTACCCATGATCAAAAATAAAGACACTGCTATCTTCTGTAGTCTTAAATGCACACAAAACTGGAAAATCATTATTTTGTTTTACTGTTCCATTTTCTCCATTGCGTCTAGAAATGAATGCCTTAAAGTACCAATTTGTGCTTACATAAATGAAATATTTCCAGAAGCGTGATACAAAAACTATTACTTCCAATTCCTATTATCAGTGAACAATTTTCACCTTTAAGAGATGAAACTGTATTGAAAGTGATCCTAGAATAACTGTTCCAGGAAGTTGGGTATTTGTGGAAGCCTTGTTACACAAAGTCATTTCTGCAGCGCTACAAAAGAAGTAAAAAAACACGTTTCACTGCCGTTATTTACAGCATCCCTGGCAGTTAGGAAAGTGGGTGGATGGGTGCTTGGGACACGCTCAAGGTTTTGATGTGAGGAAAGGGAATAGGCCTTAGCCTCTGACCCGACGCCTGCCTCACTCAACCGTTCTCAATCCCTCAAGCCTCAACCTCAACTTGCACAGAACCACAGAATGGATGCTGTATAACCCATTCAGTGTTGTCCTTTCCACTCGTAAACAGCACACAATAGTGTGAACGGAGAGCCACTTGCATGCAGACTAGTCTCCTGCCACACTCAGCAAACCCCTGTCTTTTCCAAACTAAGCTGAGGGGACCTTCAGGGAAACCTGTGGTGTGTAACCCTGATGTCAATCACCCTAGCTCTTGCCGCTGCACTCCAGGGCTGCTGTGGCAATAGTAGTTAGCATAGGGAAAGCTGTATTTTCCTCCCCACTTGGTTCCTAGCATCATCAAGAACTGGAAAAAATTCAGAATTATTTTACACATGAATATAAATCTTCTTGTTTTATTAGAAATGATATACTTTAAACACAAATGTTTTTAAAAGCCTTAAGATTGGATTCTCTTGAATTTCATTATTATTGTTGTTGCTGTTGTTATATTTATTTTCATTGTTAAAAGAAAAT
>JAQHUG010000139.1:3451223-3470297 GCA_028555095.1 Dicrostonyx torquatus | reverse complement strand
AATAAGATATCTACATTAAGGGAGTCATTTTAGGCTTGGCAAGAGACTTGTCTCTAGAGGGGATCCCAGGTGTCCACAGGGATGTCCCCAGCTAGGTACTTGGGCAGCAGAGGAGAGGGTGCCTGAAACGTTTCTTTCTTAACCACTACTTTTGAAATATGTAGAGTTAGGCAGCATGTATTTGGCTCTTCTTTCTAAACCAATGCTTTCATTATTACTCAGAGGGTTTTTTAAAATTTTTTCTTTATTGAAAATAGTTATTTTCATACAATATATACTGATAATGTTCCCCCTTCCTTCATTCCTCCTAATTCCCTCATGTTTCTCCTCTGTCGATCCACACCCTTTCTGTTACTCCTTAAAAAACAAACAGCACCTAATAGTAATGAAATAAAATTATAGACAAATTTTAAAAATCTGTCATAAATCACAGATTTGGGTGATATCTGCTGGGGTCCAGCCTTGACAGATTTTGCATATTTTAGGTTAGAAGCATGAGGATTCTAATTGTTAAGCAAATGGAATAGAGATATGAGAGAAATAAAAGGCAGAAACAAGAAGAGCATTGGGAAGGAAATTCAGAGAATACTGAATCAGCCCGCATTTATTTTCCACATGCTTATATATACTTCACTCCAAAAGGGGAGGAAGGAGGCAACCGACTTCATTAATTTGATATAAGCAATAGACCAAGTCTCTGCATGCAGGTACGCCCTGGAATCTCCTGCCAGTATTGAAGGAACATAAATAGACTTGAATACTCATACCTTTGCTCAAGGTGGAGAGGATCCTCATCTATTCTCAAAAATCCTAGACTACACCCTAGGTCAGGATCTCTTGTTTGTAGCCACACCTGTTGCCAACAACTTTTAGAGAACAAGAATAAGCTCAGTCTCTCTGACCTTAAGTCAAGGGGGAACAGGACTCACATTTGGACCCTGACAATTCAAATATACATAATAACAAAACAAGAAAATATGCAAAAAAGAAAATCACAGGAAACATATATACTCAGGGACACACATTCATACACACAGTTGTAGGAGGGTCTGTCTTCTGTATTTCTGTGCTTTGATTGGTTAAATAAAGACTGCGCCTTGCTTGTAGGATAGGTCAGCTTTTAGGTTGGTGGAGTAGACAGAAAGGAAGTTCTGGAAAGAGAGAAGGAAGTGGCCAGACGCCACGAGCCACCGTCACAGATGGATGCAGGTTAGACCTTTCCGGTAAGTCACCATGTGGTGACTTACAGACTTTTATAATGGGTTAGTTTATGAGGTGAGGGCTAGCCAAGAAGAGGGTGGTGATGATGGGCCAGGCAGAGTTTAAATGAATACAGTCTCATGTGATTATTTTGGGCATAAGGAAGCAAGGCTGAGCGGGCCAGCGGCTGGGGGCTGGGAGCTAGGCGCTGGGAATATAACCCACACCTCTCCCCCAGTTATAACACACAGTAATCTCATACAAATACAAAGGTGGAAGCCATAATGTATATTCAAAGGTGGTCTAAGGTAAACAATAAAATAAAAGTTAAAAGTGACAAAGAACCCCCAATGATACTATTGATTTTTGGTTGACCATCCTTTCTTGGAGATGCAATCTATCCTTATGAGTGGTGTGTTTCTCCAGTGTGAGTCATTTGAAAAAAGACTATTTTTCATTTGTTATTGGCTATTAATAGGAGATACATAGCTTCTACTTAGAGAATTTTAAGTGTTTGTATCTTTTTAGGTTTCAAATTTCTTGAAGAGGTAAATTGATTAACTCACATTTGTTTAGTCTGAGATGGTCAAGTTGGGAAAAGGTATCATGGAACAGATAAGGTCCCTATTGCTGCTGTCAACCAAGAGATTGCTCTGAAGATAGGGGTTGTGGGTACCTACACTGGGGAACAATGGAAAAGAAAGGATATGTGTTGCTTAATGGATGCTTTCTCAAAAGAGAAACAAAAGTCAAAAGTATTAAATTGTTTTAAGTAAATATTTGTTGAAGTGTGATATTATTATCTTGCAAAAATATTTATTTAGTGAAGAAAAACTTAAAGATATGGGGAAACTGAAATACTGACATTTTTATTATATATGTTCCTTTGTTTCTTCTATACTTTGACACATAGTATTAATTATATGGCAAAACTTTGTGATAGTTAAAGAAAACGATGTTTACCTGATGTTTAGAAAAGCATATGGAGAAAATACTCCATAAGATAAAATTCAGGGCAAAGAGAGAAGACTCAAATTAACAAAATCAGAAATGAAAAGGGGGACATAACCACAGACACTCTTCACTCAGAAAAAGAGACTACAAAGAATGCCAACTGTATGGCAGACACTGAATTATATTAGATACCGAATAAAATGCAAGCAAATAATGTTGGCTGATGACCTGATTGCCACCTATATTTTTCTATCTTCCTTGATTATTTTTCAGTTTGTATATAACTTAAGTAAGATATAACTTAGTAAGAGAGTGGTTGCCATGCATGTGTGAGGCCTAAGCTTAATACTAACAGATCACGGCAACTCTTATAAAGGAAAAGTTTCAGTTAGGGTTAGCTCAGAGTTTCAGAAGCTTAATCTGTTATCTTCATGGCAGGACATGGCAATGTGCAGGCAGATATGGTGCTTGAGAAGAAGCTGAGAAGTATACATCTTGATCCTCAGGCAGAAGGACTGACTGTGTGCTACGTTGGGCATAACTTAAGCATATAAGACCTCAAAGCCCACCTCCAATGGGCACTTGGACACACTTCCTCCAATGAGGCCACACCTACGCCAACAAGGCCATACCTCTTAATAGTACCCTTATGGTCTAAACATTCACACATATGAGTCTATGGGGGCCATACTTATTCAAACAACCACAATTAGTGAATGGTACAGGGAGAAAAAGAAGAGACAGATGATAAAGAGGAAAAACATTGTTTTGAAATATGTCTATTTCAAGTTAAATGTCATATCAACTTGTCTATAAAATCTTTTTGTGTTGATTATATATGTCTGGTGAGGTTGATGTCAGAGACTTTACTGTCATACAGAGATCTGCACACTGGAATAGAGTTAGAATGTTTTAAACAATGATACTCAGAAACATCTACATCAGGCAAAGCAGGTCAGGATGCTTATTTTATCTGACAGACCAGCATAGATGCTCATTACATACAATATTATCTAGAAACCAGAGAGAATACTCGGCAGTTAAGAATATAATCTGTTTTTCCAGATGCCCAGGTTCAGTTCTAAGCACCCACATGCTAATTCATAACACCTGTAACTCTTGTTCCAGGGAATTTGATTCCCCCTTCTGGCTCCATGGGTACTAGACCTGCAAATGGTATACATGCATACAGGCAAAACACCCAAAGGTATAAAATAAAAGTAAACAAACCTTTAAAAATGTTATATAAGCAATTTCTATGCCGATTTAGACATAGCAGGAGGTTCTTCTATGTGTTGCTTTCATTGATTGAATGAAGAATCTGCCTTGGCGTTTTGATAGGGCAGAACTTAGATAGCTGAGAAGACAAAACTAAATGCTGGAAAAAAGTCCAGAGTGACAGACTCCATGAAGTTCCTGCCTGAGACTGATGCTGGTTAAAATCTTTCCTGGTAAGTCACGACCTCGTGGTGGTAATACACAAATTACTAGAAATGGGGTAAAGCAAGATGTATGAGTTAGCCAATAAGAGTCTAGAGATAATTTGCCAGGCAGTGTTTAAATGAATACAGTTTTTGTGTGTTATTTCAGAAATAAGCTAGCTGGGCAGCGGGACGCAGCCAGCTCCTCTTATAACAGTTCAAGATGATCGTCTGCTAGTTTTCTTCTTGGGGGATTCTGGAATGTGTCGAAGCTGAAGCATTCAAGGACCCGTTCAGCATGCTATTTGTGCTAATTCTATGTGAATTTCCAGCTACCATGAAAAAAATAATATTTCAGAAGTGGGGTTTATGTCATAAATATTAGGCACTATAGGCAAAGTCAGTTAGCTACATGGTCTGTTTGAGTTAAAGTGAGAAAAGAGAATAATAGTGAAGATTTTTCCATTTTGTCCTTCCACAGTTATTTGATTGAAGTCTGACTTGTGAGGCCTGCTAATGGACTTCTGAACTATGTTGAAATCTTGTCTTGGTTTCTGTGAGTATAGCTCTTGTCTGTCTTACTTGCCTTTAGTGATCCTGTACCCAGCACAATGTATGGAACAAAACAAGAATCATAATTACTGAAAAGATAAAGAATGACATAAAATCAGTGATTATTTGTATGCTGATCTGGAACTGAAGCCAAACAGTAATTATAGTGAGTATTTGGATCGTTGATTATGGCAGATAGGAAAGAATCCTGGCCATAATTAACAGCTTCCAAAGTAAAGTTGCTACTTTGAACAATGTGATTTATATGCGTGCTCAACAGATAGGGATAAAATATTTAGAATTTTTTAATAACAAAAAGTTTTAACACATACATACTTAACTTTACAAGCTGTCCAGAGATCTCCATGAATATTTTTTTTAGTGTACACATAAAGCAGTCAGGCTGCTCTCTTAGCACCAGAGTCTGAAACTACTGTTTACATGTTCATGACCCAGAGTCAGGTAATGCAGTGAGTGTCCATAACCCTGAAGAATGCATGTTATTCCCTTCACTACAAAACAGTAAAGTTGATAATAGCTTGACTCCAGATGGTTTCAGGAAAATGTCTTCTAGTTTAGCCTAGTTTTTATTCTTTGGTCTTTTAGCAATATGCAGTCATTTTGGAAAATTACATCATTTTCTTTGCTCAGTTTGATGAAGAGATGCTAGAGGGAAAATGTTTGGGAGAGAATAGAATCACTCTACCTTTTCTTAGAGGAAGCACAGCTGAAACTGGCTAAGAAATGATCTCAGCGCTTTAGGATGCACCAGCAATGAACATATCTCCCATTTGTTCTGAGTACATCAGGATGGCATGACCGCCAGCATTCAATGAAACACCAAATCCTACAGGAAACCATTTCATTTATTAAAGGTCAAAGATCTGAAACTTGAAGCTTTTGAAATGATGCAGAGAAAACAATCTCAAAGCCATTTGTGACCGTGTTCTCTGACAGCTTTTGTCCTGGCTTCCTGTAAGAGAAGTATGCCTTTATAGTCACAATTCTTTAAGTAAATATGATGCTTGTGGCAACAAAATGCATTTGATTGCTTTCTTTGAGTCATAATGCTTTTATCTTGTTTCTAGAGTCATAAAGCTCATGGGATATTGCCTTTCCCCAGGAGTATTGACTTATATTCATGCTATACATTTAGGCAATCAGGTCAGGTATCCATGATGGTAAAGTAGCTCTGTTTATACTGGGAAGAATGGCTTTCAAACAGTAGAAGGAATATGCCTTTTGGAGAGTAGAAAACTTTTGTTATTATTGTTTGGAATATGTTTCATTTCAACATACCTCCTGGATATTTTGTGTATTAATTGGAATGGATTTGGAGATGCTTCAGCACTGCTTACTAAATGAAGTACACATAAGAAATATTAAACTCATGTTCATAGCTCTTGAACACCTAGCAAATAGGAGCAGTAATACAAAATACACAGAATTTCGTCAAAAAAAAACAAAATCCCATTTGAAATTTATGGTTAAAATGCTTTGTATGAAAAAAAGCCACAGTGAAAGTAAACATTTAGGAAAATAACGTATCTTCAATTTTAAAATTATTCAGGTGTAAAATTAAACATTTTCTTTATGATGCCTTTTTTAAATTTAAACAATCAATAAAACTATGAATAAACTTAATTTTCACTCTCAATTTAATTTTGTCATAAACATAAAAGAGTATGTGATTTTACTAAACTGACTATAAAGAAAAAGATTTGATGTCAGATGTCATGAACAAGAAGAGAAGAAACACAGGATGTGTGTTGGGAGTATAGACTAATGAGTGATATCATACACAAAGTCCTATGTTCAATCTTTAGCATCACATAAATAAGTATATTCGTACATACTAATAATGAGTCAGGCAAGCATATGAAACATGAGACTATTTTATTTGAGCTTGTACATACAGCCTCGTAATACACATTTGGCTGCCTGGTCATCTTAACTTCATGTTCTATGCACACACTATTTACCGAAAACAGTGGAATAAATGTGTTCTTAGCTGTCATCAAGCTTGAAAAGTTTCAATTTAAAGGTATTCCCAATATGTCTTGGTCCCAGTAGAGTGAGACGAATCTAACCTGAACTGACTTGGGGTACCTGTGCAATAAGGCACACCATGACCTCAAGTAAATGCTTAGGGAGAATTCTCATTTACTATCTTAGCACTATGCTTAATTGAGTATGCATATGATTAATATCAGATAGGTTGTAAGAATGGAGTCCATTAGGAAGGGATTTCATGACCTAATATATCAATCAAAACTGAGAACAATCCTTGTTACATCATAGGAACCAAACTTCTTCTGGTGAATCTCATAAAAGAAAACTCCAAATAGTGGCTTTGGCCCTTGAGTATTTTCTCATTTTTTATAGTGTATTTTCTGACTTAACTATATTTTTGTTTTGAATTAAATCTTCTTGCTTTATTGTAATCTAAATGGACTTTTATTTTTAATTTTCTGTATGTAAACATAAGAACTTGGAACTCAAGTACAGATTCCATGCACTAGCAATAATAACAGAAGATGGGTGGGAAAACAGGGGAGTTAGAAATTCAAGATCATCCCTGATTGCAAAGAAGTTTGGGGCCTGTGGAGGCTAGAAGACACTCTCTGTCTCTTTATCTCTCTGTCTCTGTCTCTTTGTCTATCTGTCTCTTTTTCTTCCTTTCTCTCTCTCTCTGTCTCTCTATTGCTTTCTCTGTCTCCCTGTAGCTCTCTCACTCCACCTTCAGGAGAAAAAAGAACGTTGTATTTTCAAATTTCTTTTCTAGGGTGACTTTCACTGCTCTAAAACATGATGTAGAGCCTTCTAAGATTCATTCAGCTGTTATGAGACTTTGTTTTCAAGCAACAATTATGATATGTTTCACATTATAAGTTCTCTTCAACATATATTTTAGAAGAAACTGAAGAATAACAAAGTCTGTTTGCCAAAGAGAACAAAAGACCTGAAGGTGGAAGAGAAAAGTGTTGGAGGAGAGGGAATGGTTTGTTCCAAGCATCAAGCAGAAGCAGACCAAAACTACAGTGTACTCAAATTCGAAAAAGGTCGACCAGACTGCAGGACATGGTTTATGGTAGAAAATAAAACAAACGAACAAAAAATGAGGCTTAAGAATCTAAAATAGATAAAGCTACGTTAATACTTACTAGGCATGATGGTTAGTGTTTGTTAATTTGACACAAACTAAAGTCACCTGGGAAGAGAGAAACTCAAATGATGAATTGCTTCCATCAAACTGACCTTTTGGGATGTCTGAGAGGGCACTTTCTTGTTTAAGGATTGACATGCAAAGGCCTGCCTTACAGAGTCATGGACAGGTGGTCCTGAGTTAGATATTAAACAAATAATCAAATTGCCCATAAGTGAGGCTACATTCCTCCATAATGTATGCTCCAGTTTATTCCAGATTCCTGTTTGTATCCTTGCTCTGATTGGCCTCAATAAACAGTCACTTGAAAGTACAAGATGACAAACCCAGTCCTCTCCTAAACAGATTCTGCTCAATGTGTTTTCACAGCAACTAAAACACTTGGTAAGCGCAGTGTCGTATTGCCTAATCCAACGCGAGAATCAACAGACTGATGCATTAACAAGCTTACAGTAACACTAAGTATACAAATAATCTCAAGGCTTCTGCAGAAAACCCAAAAGTTTGAAAATTGGTACAAATCCATTGGTCCTCCTTGCTACCTTAGCATGTATTCTTTAGTCCGCATTTAAAGGAGAAGTAGCTAGATGACATATGAGTACATTCATCACTTTTCTGGTGACATACTTGTCTATTACACAAGAATCACATAGATTATATAATATTTTTAGCCAAAACTCTGCCTCATACTTTAGAGTCCATATTTTATTATGAAAAACTTTACATTAAACAGAGTTCATTCTACTGCCATCTTCTAGAGACTAGCTCACTTACTAGAATATATCCATAATGTGCTTAACATCAAGTCTTTCTGTCATTAACATATCATCCTTGTTGACCCAAAACATTCCTTGGCAATGAAAATGAGTTTCATGCATGCAGTGAGTTCTTTCCTTCACATTTTATGCCACAAATTTTGAATATTTTAAATATAATTATCATATCTGAAAGACTTTAATCGTGATATGTAGGTCACAGCAAAGTGTGGAGATGAGATCAATGGCAGACAAGTTTCTAAGCAGGAAAGTCTGTGGCAAGCTCGTAGATGGCTGAACATGACACATAGTAGGGCAAGAGAAAGAATGTACAAAAGAAGATGACAGACACAGAAGCTATTTAGGGGTTGAAGGCTATGGGAACTGGTAGTTAATTAAATAAAGGCCATGAGACTCATAGCTATTTGAACAATGGGATGAAGGAATCTATCAGCTAAAATAAGGGAGTATTAGAAGATAATACTTGGTGAGTTTGATTTGAGCTTACAAGTGTTGTGTTTGAGGTGAATAACACATTGGTAAAAGAGAAGATCCTGCAGCAGGTTGATAAATGTGTCCGCAACACAAGGGAAATCCTTGGCTTGTGATTTGAAAGTCACTGGATAAATATATTTATTTAGGATACAGAAATAGTTTCTTTTCCCCCCCTAAAGATATGAATAAGGTTCCAGAATCAACTAGCAAATATTTAAAGAATACCGTATTGAGAACCAAAAGAGCTCATTTCAAACCCAACAGCCCAAGGCCTGACCTTTAAATAATTAAAGAGAATATTTGTGTCAAAAGCTCCTCTGAGTGTCTAAGCAAGTGAAAATTAAACTGCGTAATGGAAATAGGAATAAAACTCAGATATGAAGACAGAGGCAGAGTTGCCAAGCAGCTTTCTCAAAGGTCAGTCATTAACTCAAAGCAAGACAGGACAATAGACAGATGGGGATGCAGGTTCACTGAAAAATTATGGTGGTAACAGTGAATATGTGACTGTGGAGGAGAAAGCCGGAACAATGAGAGCTTCTGTGTCCAGGCCATTCAGCTCTGAGCTTTGTTTGTCTTTCTCTAGTCTAGAAAGTAAGCAGATAGGTGTCATAAAAGAACGTGAAGGGTTTATGATGAATATGCATCTATTTTTCATGATATCCAAGGTACAACTTCTAACCTGAGCTGGAGGATCACAATTTAGCGGGCGTTTACTGTTTCATTTTTAAAATTTTGCTTTTAATCTTCTGAGGCTCGTGTGTCTCTGTGTCTATAGGGAATAATATAATCTGTTTCTTTTACCTTAATCTAATGATTTAGAAAAGAAAACCTGCTGTCCCTGTTATTATATAATGTAATATTTATATTGAAAGAATTTATTGACTGCTGTTGAGTTTTCCATATTTTCCTTCTCTTCCATTACTATGAATAATGGAAGACAGTGTTTTGAATAAAAAAAGAACAAGTGTGTACTGGTACATTGATGTGTTCTGATAGCTTTATATGATTGAATTGTGAAGAACAAAACACTTTGAATTTCTTTCTTTCTTATGTAGATAGTGTTCTGCTGGCATGTATGTCTGCACACCAGAAGAGGGCACCAGATATCATTATAGATGGTTGTGAGCCACCTTGTGGTTTTCAGGAATTGAACTCAGGACTTATGGAAGTGTTCTCAGCATCTGAGCTATCACTTCTGCCTAGAGAAAACACTTTTTATTGAAAGAATAATAACGGTAGTGGTAATAGAATAACAATGATCACTTAATTTTCTCAAAGATTACATCACTGATTCACCACCCTTTAGACATTGGTCTTAAGGGGCAAGTGCTTTTATACTCATTTATTTTTTGGTACCCAGTGGCACTTAATTGGGAGATTCTTATTGAATTACCAATCAATACTTAAACAAAGCAGAGAGTAAAGATATTTGAATGTGGAATGTATTTCTACTTATGTTTTATAATATGTTTAATCAAATGACCTTCTTAACTCTCTGTAGGACTTACTTGTAAATGGAAAGAAATTGTTACCTTCTGAATGAGTTTATCAGCTCATTGTTTTTGAGCTTATCTGGTAATCAAGATTCCTTAGAATGCACAATACTACAAGAAACCCAACTTCTATAAATTCATTAAGAACTGGGGAAATCTAAATAGTATGAAAGCATCCTGATGTTCAGACAAGATGGCATCACTGTTTGTTACAATTACCCTGATGTCTCTCATTGTCCTATATTGTAAATATCCCTAAAACACAGTCAGGTTTATGGTTCCACAAATCTAGAGAACATCTTTCAGTGAAACAATGGTCATCCTTTTACTACATTAAAAATGTTTCATGATCCTCGAGGCAGATATTCATCAAGTTGTTATTTAATAAATTAAAAACACTGAACAAAGGGGAAATGACTCCCATATCTGGTATTTCAAATACAGGCAGTCCCTTAGAGAATGTAAAGAGACATAGAGAGTCTCTTTTCTTTTCACAATGGAAAATAAATTAAGATGGAAAGAAATCCTTGTGTACTGGTTAGGCAGAAGCAACTTCAACTGAAATAATTGCCTCTGTCAGATTGGTCTGTGACATGGCTGTTAACCACGTTCTTAACTGCTAAGTGATGCAGGGCAGCCTAGTCCACCATTGCTTTATCCTACCCAGGCAGGTCATCTGGGCTTTATAGGAAAAGTATCTGAGCAAGTCAAAAAAAAAATCAGCCATCCACCATGGTCTCTGTTTTAGCTCCTGCCTCCATTGTTTTCTTTTGCGTTCCTGCCCTGACTTCTTTCTGCAGTGGATTGTTATCTGGAAGTTTAAGATAAAAAAAATTTTTTGCTCCAAGTTTCTATTGGTGAGTGTTTCACCACAGCAACACAATAAAACTAGAAAAAAATTAGCACCAAATAGTGAGATATTGCTATAATGAACCTGACAATGCTGGAGTTTTGATAGAGGATTAGGGAAGGATTTTCTAACTTTGGGTTAGAAAAGCAACTGAAGAGCTTAATAGGCTATTTTTATGGAACTTGAAACATATGAATGTTGAGAAACACATGCAATAGAGGGAGGCCTATCTTAGGAGGTTTTAGAGTGACATTTGATAATCCATCAAAGACTCTCTAAGGGCCTTTAGTGCTGATATATTTAAGAAATTGTAGACATCATACCAATGCTTTGATTGGACAATAGATGCTGGTTAGATGCAGCAGTGTGTTGAGAATGCCTATTCTAAGAACGGTATAGTTAGTCAGTTCCATAAGATCATGAGTGAGTTGCAGAAATATGTCTATAAGCTTTTTATATTGATGCATTCTGGCTTTGATTTGATCTGATTATTGTTGTACACCAGTTATTCCTTCTTGTAATAATAAATTTTTTAACTAATTTTGGATTTTACATTAGTCCGCAGTTCAGAGATCTTGGATGTTTAAAGATAACTTAGATTTTAAAGTGTTGTAAGTTTTTAATTTTGAGGGCAATTTAAAGTAGGCCTATGTTTTATGATGTCTTATTAACATGAGATCTCGGATACAGAAAGAAAGGAAAGGTTATAGTTTAACATAAAGCTATGCTTATGTGTCAAGTTAACAAAGCGTCCATGTGCTGGTTAGTTTTTGGTCACCTTGACACAAACTTGCCTCATCTGAGGAGAAGGAACAGCAGTTGAGGAATTTAGCCTATCAATTGGACTATGGTCGTGTCTGTTTGGGCATTTTCTGGATTAATGAATTTTATGGAAGGGGTCCATTTTCTACTGCCATGAGCATTGTAATTTTAAATATTCTGTGCTGAATGAGAGTAGAACTATGTCAGCAAGAATAATTTTTGGATTAACTCTTCACTATTCAAAACTGAAAAATATAACTATCATAGACAAGTAGGCCTGAGCTGTATAAGATGTAGCTGAGCAAGCCTCTTAGGAAACAAGTCAGTAAGCAGTGTTACTACATGGTCTTTTCTTCAGTTCCTGATTCCTACCTCCTGGCTTCTGTTGTGAATGTCACCCCTGAGTTATGACAGTGATGGATACAACTCGAACGTTACCAGAAAGTTTAATATGGAAGATATCCGTTCTCCTACCATGTTGCTTTTGGGTGTGTTATCATGCCAACAGAAAAGCAGACTAAACATCTACTTACTCTGATCTTGATGGAAATTTAGTTAATGCACCAAGAAAGCATAGCTCTCTTGATTGCTGCTTTAAAATTATTATATAAAAATTGTGAGTAGCTATTCCTGGATGGATAGTGTTTAGATGACACAAGAAAGAGCATGTCAGAAGAAAAGACGCATGATGTATGTGCCAGATACTTGATGCTTTGTCTTTGTTTAAGAAAGGAAAGAATGTCAACCAACAGAACATTTTCTTCCCATACATCAGGCAAATGTTATAGAAACTTGGCTCTTTAATGTGTCCTTGTGAACTGTGAGAAAATTTAAACGTCACAGACCTAAGCATTTCACAGCTAGTTCCCAAGTATTAGGAAAGGTTGCCTGGCATCAGTATCATGGTAAGTTTAGTATCCTGTGATAGTCCAGTGACGAAATATGCCAGTGACAAGTCATCTATTGATTTATTCCTAACTAGATAAAGTGGAAGAGAGTGCATAGACATGGCATCTGGCTTCGTTTGGTTCCTCTTTCCTCTCCAGCAGTTGTGTATACACAGTCACTCCACTCTGTCCTGGCTAGAAGCTCTTTATTGATTTTTATTTTGTTAAAAACTTGACTGCAAAGATCCTCACTGTGTCTCTGGACCCCATTTTTTGTATTGAACTTTTTTTCTTCTTAAAGTAACACAGCATGTTTTTTATTTTTATCTTTTTCTAATTAACTAGAATAGAAAAGAATTTCAGTGGTTATCAATGGTATAGAGTTAGGAGTAACATTATTGTTTTGGTAGACTCACTTCTCTTGAATTATCTTAAAATCTAATGTGGTTATGACTCACCTTTGGGAGGTTGATGCAGAATGATGACAAGGATTTCCAGAACAGCCTGGGCTACAGAGGGAGGTTCTGACTGGATAGCCTATGGAAGGAGATCTTTGCTATCTGAGGCTACAAAGGGAGACCCTGTCTCAAAAATCATAAAATAAGAAAATGCTTAGGTTGTATTCTCAGATTTGACAGTCTACACACATTATTCCATGGAATTCTGTCTTGTAGAACAAATCATGTAAGCTCCATGGTTCTCTGAAAATTGTATAAGATACCCATTACTTATTTCTATTAACCTACTTTTAGCCAAAATTTTACTATGTTTTTTAAGTGGAACTCAAAAATTCTAAAGTATTTAAAAATATTTTTTTTCAAAAAGGACTCATTCCTGATCATGAAACTTCAAAGAACCTTTTGATATATCTCTTAAGCAATAATATTATATTTAGCATTTTATAAAGATTAACACTGTAAATTCATGTGAATTCAGTTTTTCATTTCAATATTGACTGCAATATATTAATTGAAAACATTACCTTAAGGAAAACTAAAAGCACATTAAAGATTTCTCCATGAAACTGGTTGCAAAAGAACAGTTTTGAGATCATGTCCCCGAATGAGACTTGAACTCTGACATTCCCTTTTTAAAAATTTTTCGTGAATTCTTTTTTAAATCGAAATTCCAAATGGTTGAAAAATGCCCCTTCAAATCAGCTTTGCCACAACACCACTTGAAAGATGCTTTTCAAATCATAATCCAAAGCGAAGGCACAGTATCAGGATTAAAGAGGTCAGCATGGGAATCGTATATTCTAATAAGGCAGGATTTTATTTTTGGTAGAAAGAATTCATATCCATTTTTGTACTTTACAGTTGTGTCTTATATGAAATAATAGCACCTGAATTTATGTGCAAATATTTTATTTATCACTTTCTTTTGATTGCTCTCTTTACATGAATTAATATTTACAATTTTATTATACACTGAAAATTTTATCAGTATTCTATTATTTTTAAATTTTCTTTTGGGAGTTTTATGTCTATTGTTAGTGGATTTTTGGAATCACAATTTAGTCATGGATGTGAGTCATCCCTTTTTATAAACTGGATTTGTGTTTTACTTCTCTTACATTTTATAGAAAATATAACAAAACTTCCTAGCTAGAGCTCTGCTATATTACTTAGAGTTGTCAATAAGACTTTTAAAATATTTGTTAGTCAGGATATTGGATTATGTTCTGCAGAAAATTCATTGTACTTATCTTAATTAAATCTGTTGTTGATGATTAAAGGATCTGTCCAGTCTCTGGACCATTCTAATGAATTTTAGTGAACATTTGCAGTGTTTTATATTGAGATGTGGGGTATTGGATGAATCTATCCTAATTACAGGGCAAAATCCTAGAAATGTGTTTGGTGAATGTCTTGTGTATGAATTCTTTGTTGTTGTTGTTTTTGAAACCAGAACATTTATTTTAGGACTGCTGGAAATCCTCAAGATGAACTGAGTGGTACAACAGTTGCACTCTTGGATTTAGGTGTTGTCTCTTTCCGGAATCCATGTCTGAATGTTTGGTAGACCATTTTTAGGTGCCTGATCTGCCCAGTCCCAGTACTGTTTCATCACTTAGCCTTGGCACTCCAGTTATACTTTCTCTCACCCTTGGCAGGTTAGGCACATTTGCCATAGGTTGAATTCTGAAGATGATAGGTATCAGAGCCTCAGCAGCGGCACGAATTGTGCATCTTATTGTGCAACTCTTTCTAAAGGATGATGTTCCTTTTGTCTTCTTACTTCTACTGTCAAGGCCAAAGAAACCAGAAGAGCTCGTGTATGAATTCTTAACTCCAAATTTATGACCAGAAAAAATATAGACAATGAATTATTTCTGCAATTGTATTCACAAAATTGTCATTAACTTTTTCATATAGAGGTGAATTTTTAAAGAAAAAGTGAATGATGTTCATTAATGTAGTATAAGCACGTGATAATTTCCTATCTGTTAGGAAGGAACGTATGATGATTTCCCTGTAATGTATCTGATGGAGTTTGAACTGGAGGGAAGTAGGGGCATCTGTACTGTATAGACTCTTAGCGAGAGGGTCTCTGCAAAAACGGATATGTGAACTCAGTGGCCATTTTCCATTTGTGCTACTTTAAAGCTTTAACTGTTTGCTTTTAGGATAAGTGCTCATAAAAATGTGTAAAATAATGAGCCATGAAAAAAGGGATGACATGTTGTATGACTTGTTAATGCTCATTGATTAACAACCTTTAAAAGTCTTCCTTGACGAAGAAAAATCTTGGTTACTTATTCACATAGATTTCAATTGCAATTGTGAAATATTAATCAACACCAATTCAGTACTTATTTACTATATATTTTCAATGTTATTCATGGAAATTCAGAACTTTTTAGACATAGTTTGTTACATCATTCTTGAGAGCCAGCAACATGTTAAGAATGATTAACTTCTAACTTCTCAATAGCTTGTTCTTTTAAATTCCCACAAATCAACTTAGTTACTCTGTTTTCTTATTCATTTCTTATTCATTCTTGTAAACCAAAATGTCAGCAACCCAAAAATTCTTTATTTATGCACAACACACTTGCAGGCAATTTCACACTCAAGTGAGTAAATTTCATATCTATATTTTTGAATTTCATAAATACTTTAAGAAGATGTTACAAACTTAATACTCATCACTTTACACACCCATAAACTTTGTTGGTATTAAAATATTTCAGTCTTTGAAAGATGACTGCATATAGTTATCAACACAATACCTAATTAGCATTTGATAGTTTTGTAGACAAAAGTTTGCAAAATGTGGAGATACTAATTTATTTATTTTAAGCATATTACTTCTTATTGTGTCCAATTACTGACTCTGACCTTATAGACTGACTCCATCTTGTAATGTCATATTTATTTATAAGCCCACTAACATAATCAAGTTGTTTGAGTAAGCACAACTGAAAATTAATTTTTCAAGAAAATGCAACATGTTCCCATGGGAAAATTTAGAGAATTTAGAAGGTATTTTGCCTGTCATTGCTTTCTCTTTATCCTGCATATCCAGCATACCAGAAGAACTCATCAGCTCCATCTTAGAAATGCATGCAAGAACATGGAGAGTCGGCTTTCCTCTCATTACCTGCACTGTTCCTGTCTATTGTTCCAGTTCCCATAAAACTGTTTAATGTGACCCCAGAGTTCTCTGGGAGAAACCACGGGGATTTTATAGAAACAAATAAATAACCCAAACCAAAACAACCACAAAAAAACCCTCAAACTGTGTCACTTCTGTTCTAAAAGCTCTCTGACAGCTTTCCATTTAGCACACATTTAATTCCATTTACCTGCCAGTTTTGACAAGGTCCTGCTCTTTGGAGTTCCTATTTCTCTTATTTTTGATTTTGTCCACACTAATTTTCTTGCTCTTTCTATAACATTTCAGCGTACTCCACAGGTGGGTGTAGATTCTGCTCACACTCTGCTTGCATGGTTCCCATTCCAAACATATACTTTCCTCAAGTCCTGTCACAATGTCTTTCTTACTGTAAGCTGCCATCAAAATCTTCACACCAATCTTAATCTGGATCCAAGTTTTTATCTTAGTACCTACCTAAAACATACTACAAAATCCATGAGCACATTGGCTGCCTAGTATAACTTAAGTTCTTAAGGTATAATAACAATTAGTGTGTGTATGTTCTAATTAACTGATACATGCAAGCACAGAGTGGCACATAGTACATAATATCTTTAAAATCAATCATCATTTTAATAAAATGGAAACTTCTTTAGTGGTACTAATTTATTTAATTCATTTCCTGAAAATGGACTACAGTTGAAAATGGCTTTATACAGGCATACATCATTTAACAATGAGATACATTCCGGAAAACACACTGTTAGTTTAATCCTTTGTAGATATCAGAGTTCACTTGCACAAACTTTCAAGGTTAGAATTTTGGTGTGGGAGAATTGTCTGTATTCTGTCAATCATGTTTTAAATAAATGCTGATTGGCCAGGTAGGAAGTATAGGCAGGTCAACCAGACAGGAAATAGAGACAGGGCGATGAGAATGGCTGGGAAGATTGAAGCTCTTCCTGCACTTCTGCAGCATGTGATCTGCCATGCTGAGAAAAGGTACCGAGCTATGTGCCTAACATAGATAAGAACAATGGGTTAATATAAGTTATAAGAGCTAGTAAGAAGCCTGAGCTAATGGGCCAACCAGTTTATAACCTAATTTAGACTCTCTGTGTGATTTTCTTTGGGGCTTGCCAGCTGTGGGGTACCAGGCAGGACAGTAACCCCAACAAGCCAGCCCTCATATTACAGACTTTCACTAGAAATGTTCATTTTCTGTGACCGGAAGCTTGCATGTAGTTTGTCACTGACCATATCATTGCTATGATAGGCATGACTATGTATACAAATTATACTCAAAGCATTTGCAATTTATTTCTTTTCTCTGTCACCAATCCAACCTGCTAAGTTATCTCAGTAGGTTTTCTCTCTCTCTCTTTCTCTTACACACACACACACACGCACGAACACACACACACACTAGTACACACACCCCATATATGTATATATGCATGCTATATTAAGTAAAACTTCAAATGTCTCCTTAGTCTTCAATAGTTTCAGCATTCCCATAAAGTATAAAGTCTCTCCTGAGATTCAAGACCATATCTTAACTTTGAGCTTTGGAAAACAAAACAACCAAGTTGCATCCTTCCAGGATACAAGGGCAATAAAGTAAATATTCTTATTTCAATAGGATAGAATGGCGGCATAATAAGGATTATAAACAAGAAGCGAAAATGTCTAGCATCTGGGATGCATAGATTTATCACTAGGGTCCATGTGTACTCAAGCGGTTTTATATCCATTGAACTGGGGATGGCAGCACATATGCCCTTCTCTTGACGAGATTAGTATTCGGATTGGTAGTTCTATTGGGAGAACAACTCGATTGTCTACTTCTAGTAGTCGTAATTTGCCTGGTTTTAGGTCGGTAGTTGGGATCATATGTGAGTCAAAGCAGAGGTCTTTGTAGACTGCATGCTTGCAACTTTCCCTGGCAAATTGTCACATTCCTACCATCCCTATCAACCCAGGATCTTCAATAATACTTAGAATTTTTGTTTGATTGTTCTAAGTTTTGTTTTTAGTTTTTTTATTTCACCTTTTATAGGCTTATGCACAGCATAGTTATGGCCACGTTTATACAATAGAGTGTTACTCAGCTGTTCAAAAGAGTGATATCATAAAATCTGAAGACAAATGGATGCAAAAAAAAAAATAATCCTGAGTGAGGTAACACAGGCCCAGAAAGACAAAAATGGCATGTACTCACTCATAAGCAAGTACTAGCTGTAAAATAAAGGATAACTTTACAATTTACAATTTACAGAACCAGAGAGACTACATCATAAGGAGGGTCCAAGAGGGACTACCACATCTCTCTGGGAAGGAGAAAGATAAGAGATTTTGTAGTGGCCTATTGATAGGTGGTGATGGGAACATAAGCAGTCAAGTTGTGGGAGGTGAATGAGGGAGCATATTGAGAGTTCTGGAAAGGAGGGAGGCATTTCCGGGTTAGGTGCCTGGGAATATCCCAGGAATCTACAAGGACAACTCCAGCTAAGACTCCTAGCAATATACCCCGAAACAAGAGGCAACCTATTTCAGCCATCACCTTGGATGTTGTTTTGGGATTAGGGGCCAGAAGGAACAGGAATTGCCTCTCTTATCTCCTCTCAACAGCAGTATGCCCAGCCCGGCTTGGCAGTAGACAGACATCCAGTAATTACAAAAGGGCCTGGAGAGCCTAAAGGACTCATTAGTCTCACAATCAGAGGTGGTTCTGCAAAATAGACGAGGTCTTGATCTAGTTTTTCTTAAAGAAGGGGGACTTTGTGTCACCTTGAAAGAAGAATGTTGCATTTCTTCATATAAAATGGGCCTAGTACAGGATAGCATACTAAAGGTAAAAAACAGTTTAAAAGAAAGAAAAAGAAACAGAGAAAAGCAGGAGTCTTGGTATCAAAACTGGTTTTCTACCTCCC
>JAQHUG010000139.1:3421828-3439690 GCA_028555095.1 Dicrostonyx torquatus | reverse complement strand
AATAACGAACATATTAGGACTTTAAAACATAAGGCATGGTTCTGACTGCACTAAATAGTTAAAAGTGACTATAGAAATGTAAGTTGAAACTTTGAAGTGCATTAACATAACATGATTCTCAGGTGAGACAAATGGAATGTGAAAATAGCTTTTAGTATGTTTCAAAATTCCTCAAACATACTGCTGATTCCTTTCCAAATCTCAATTCACTTTTTTCCATACCGCCTACCAAACACTCTTGTATTCTATAATAATGGAATGTTAGGAGGCATTGAATAGCAATGCTTGGGGCTGATGGAGAGTCTGGCTCGCATAGTATTCAGCAAGTCTTTTCAGGTGGTGGGTGGGGAATAAATTAGAGTGTTCTAATTAAGTTATTTTTGAAAACATCTATTTCTTTAGTCACATCCACCTTCTAGTAAAATTCAGTTTTGACTACAGTTCATCATTCATAATTCTACCTTGCTGTCATCTACTCTGCAAAGCTGCTTCTCACATCCACCAGAGAAACAGAATAAAATACTCTGTTCATTGCTTTCTATTTAAAAAAGGAGAGGCATATAACTATATCATGATTAAATAAAAGGCTCCCAGTGTTTTTTTGTCAAAATGTGTACCTCTAAGATTGTACACTTTACGGCATTGTCTATAAAATAAAACAAGATTCCACGTTAATGAGGAAAGTCACTACCTAGTTCCTCAGGTGGTTCTGATTCTTTGAACAGGCAACTTCTCTCTTAGAGTTTCTATTGCTGTGAAAAGACACCATGAATATGGTATAAAGAAAAGCATTTAATTGGGATGCCTCGCTTTCAGTTCAGGGATTCAGTTCATTATCATCATTGTGGAGAGCATAGTGGCATGCAGGCAGACATGGTGCTGGAGAAGTAGCTGAGAGTCTCATATCTTGCTGGTAACAGGAAATGGTTTTAATATCACACTGAGCAAAACTTGATCATATATAAGACCTTAAATCCCACCTCCAAGACCACACCTGCTTCAAAAAGGCCACACTTCCTTAAGAACCAGACCCTTTGGGGCCATTCCTAAAGATAAGGTGTTATTCCGCCTTTTTTTCTTCTTCTTCATTATCCATTTTCCAATGCTTCACACTAAGACCTGTGATTATAATCTTTTCTGAAATGCACCTATGCAGCTAAATATTGCTGAAAGATACTTTCACTTCAATATAATTCACTGGTAGAATGACAGGATTTTTGTGTATTGTAAGTTAAAGAGTAAAATTTGAGCCGGGCAGTGGTGGTGCACACCTTTAATCCCAGCACTTGGGAGGCAGAGGCAGGCGGATCTCTGTGAGTTCGAGACCAGCCTGGTCTACAAGAGCTAGTTCCAAGACAGGCTCCAAAGCTACAGAGAAACCCTGTCTCGAAAAACCAAAAGAAGAAAAAAAGAGTAAAATTTGCAGTATAGAAACAAAATATTTGAATGTATTTTAGAGGAATAGATTAAAATAATTATGCATTTAGAAAATATTTACTTATATGAATGAAAATCAGCTCTGAGTGAGTTGTTCATATGAACTATTCACTATATCCACACAGGTAAGTGTTCAACATAGTCTATCTGTCTATGCCATCCATCATTAGGTTTTTCATAAAGAACAAAGATGTGGCCTCATAACAATGAATAAATTAAATGTGCCTAAAATGCAAAATATTCTCAACCTTCATCAGAGACGCTTCTTTTGAGATATGACTACAGTTAATTCAGGGACTCAAAACCGGTCAAAGTCCTGGCAATGTGAGGCAGAGCCCTAATCCCAAAATAAAACATCTTATCAACTTCCTCCCTGTCCATCACTAAGGCTCAAAGAATACTGTGGAAGAGAAGCAGAAACATGGAAGAGCCAACTGGGGAACAAGAAGGTGTGCTACAACATTCTGAGCTAAAATATGATTTGATAATTGCCCTCGTGAACTCACAGCACTTTTGTTTATCTGACCAAGATCAATAGGCCTAAATTCTAGCATGGATGGAGGACATGCACTTTAGAGTCTATACCGTACTGAGACAGTAGATAGTTGTTAAGCAGTGGGTGGTTAATTCTTTCTTGAAGATGTGGTCACTTTTAGGTTTCCCATGCTTTACTGGGTAGTCCTATACCATACACATATGAGCAGCACCAATTAGACCTGGTGAATAGTAAAAATATTTTTTTTAAAGGAAGACATGAAATTGGGAGTTATAGAAAACATGGTGAAATTTGGTGGATATGATCACATTTTATTGGGTACATGTATGAAATTTTAAAAATTAAAGCTATTTTAAAAGTGTTTGTTGTATATAGCACATGTAAATATTTTGGCCACTTAAATGTATAAGTAATTTTCGATTTAATTCCTTGCTCTTTCAGAAAAGAAAAACAAAAAGAACTCAACATAAAATAATGGTTTAAGTCCTATTTGACCTAATAGAAAAGGAGACCTTGCATTTCTGAACATGAGAAGAAATTAGTATAAAATTTATTGTGAAAGATCAGTTAAATAGAAATGTTTGAGCTGTCAAATGTTAGCCATAAAAATATCATGAGTGAAACTGGGGATATCAACATGTAGAAGAATGAAAATAGATCCATATCTGTCACCATGCACAAAACTCAAGTCCAAATGGATCAAAGACCTCAACAGAAATCTAGCCACACTGAACCTTACAGAAGAGATAGTAAGAAGTACACTTGAATGCATTGGCACAGAAGACCACATCCTAAATATAGCCCCAGTAGAACAGACACTGAGAGAAACAATTAATAAAATGGGACCTCCTGAAACTGAAAGGCTTCTGTAAAGCAAAGGACACAGTCAACAAGACAAAATGACAGCCTACAGAATGGGAAAAGACCCCCACACCAGACAGAGGTCTGATCTCCAAAATATACAAAGAACTCAAGAAGTTGATCACCAAAAGAACATATAATCCAAGAAAAAAAAAGTGGAGTACAGACCTAAACAGAAAACTTTCAACAGAGAATATAAAATGGCTGAAAGACACTTAAGGAAATGTTCAACATCCTTAGTCATCAGAGAAATGCAAATTAAAATAACTCTGAGATTCTTTCTTACACCTGTAAGAATGGCCAAGATCAAAAACACTGATGACAATTTATGTTGGAGAGGGTGTGGGGAAAAGGGAACACTTCTGCATTGCTGATGGGAGTGCAAGTTGTTGCAGCCCCTTTGGATGTCAGTGTGATGATTTTTCAGAAAATTAGGAAACAACCTTCCTCAAGACCCAGGAATAACACTTTTGGATATATACAAAGGATGCTCAATTGTGCCAAAAGGACATGTGCTCAACTGTGTCATAGCCCAAACTTGGAAACAACCTAAATGCCCCTCATCCAAAGAATGGATAAGGAAAATGTGTTACATTTACACAATGGAGTACTACATAGCAGAAAAATAACAACATCTTGAATTTTGCAGGAAAATGGATGGAGCTAGAAAACATCATGTTGAGTAAGGTAACCCAGACTCAGAAAGACAATTATCACATGTACTCACTCATAAGTGGTTTTAAACATAAAGCAAAGAAAACCAGCTCACAAATCACAATCCCAGAGAACCTAGACAACAATGATGACCCTAAGAGAAACATACATGAAACTAATCTACATGGGAAGTAGAAAAAGACAGTATCTCCTGAGTAAATTGGGAGCATGGAGACCATGGGAGAGAGTTGAAGGGCAGGGGAGAGGCAGGGAGGAGAGCAGAGAAAAATGTAGAGCTCAATCAATTTAGAAAGGTGAAACAAAAAAAACCCTTTATTTTTAGCTAAAGATATAGCCAGAAGTCTGGTGCTAGGGTCAGGGGAGGGAGTGTTAGTAAGAAGAACACAGGGCTGCCTGACTCAGCCAGTGCTCACATCCTGAGCCAGATTCCAGCTAAAAATGAACTTGAGACTATCAGTAACTCTAATACAAGAGTAAAGTTACCCTTAACCAAAGGAGCTGTAATCAAGCCTCAGTTGGACAAAACAGTTGCTGGCAATACTAATTAGATGACTGAAGCATTTCCTTTTCTGGGTATTGCTGGTAGGACCTCCAGTACACATAGTAGCCAACAAGATCTCCTAAGTAAATTGAGAGCATGGGGACCTTGGGAGAGGGTTGAATGGGAGGGAAGAGGAGGGAAGGGAAGCAGAGAAAAATGTAGAACTCAATAAAAAAAATCATGAGTGAGACTGGCCTTTTTCTTGTCCCCATAATGCTGCAATGGTAATGATGTCTACATGGATCCAGAGCAGCTCATTTTGTAAAATCTCCTGCACACACTCTGTTAACTACCAAGAAACGTGTGATAGGAAAGGCTGGCATCCCCACTCGATAACACTGGTGTTCTGGACAAAAATAAGTGCTTTAGATTTTTATACCATAAATAACATGGATAATGAAATTGTAAAAACATTTGGAATTTAATATATATGTGTCATTTCCTGGAAGAAAGACAAAGAAATAGTGATGAAGAAAGATAAGAAATCAGTAGTTAAATTAGGAACATAGAGTATCATTGAGACAAGGAAAGAAACAAAGAACAGTCAGTTTCTTGAAGATGTAAAATCTGGTATAATGATGATGAAGAAACAGATTTTTACGCTGGGCAGTAATAACCAGGATGAGTGGAACAGTGGAGGCAGAGTAAATAGATTCGTGGTTCTCAACCTCACTAATGCTGTGATTCTTTAATGCGGTGAAGTTACCAAGAGTGGCAACTTCTCTGTAAAATTGTCCTATATATCATATTTAATTCTTTTTTCTTTCTTAACTCCTGTTGCAAATGATCCTGCTGAGAAACCCCACTGTAATTTTGAATGTGTACATTTGCAAAAATGATCACAAAGCTTCAGGCTTTGTAATAGAGTTTGCCCATTTTCTTATGCAACTTCTCTCATTTCAAGTGTGATTTCTCCCACTCTTCTAAACAATTTCTTTAATAAAACTTAAGCCCATGTTATACACTTTAATAAAACCAGAGCTCTCCCATTTTATTTTGATTTCATTAGAGTTGTATCAGATTATAATGACATACACAAAGTATAGTTTTGCTCCTTTACTCTTTTTTTTTATTTTTATTTTTTATTTTTTTTTTATTTTTATTGTTAAAAGAAAAATTTACATTTACTCCCCTTGTTCCCGGCCCTCCCGCTCCCCCACTACCCCACTGCCCTCCCCCTGCTTCCTTATGATGGTGCAGGATACCCTGTCCTATGGGAAGCCCAAGGCCCTCCCCCCTCCATCTCAGTCAACTAACTTAATTCTTATGCAATCAATAAATTGGCCAAGTCGTGAGAAGAAAGTAACTAACTACATTTATCTAATCTTCAACCCAATCAAAGCTCCTTTACTCTTGAAAAGTTCTTACGTTTATCCATAATAGCAATGATTCAATACCCACTTTGTAAGAAGAACTGAAGAACCACCAGAGGTGACTCATATGAAGAGCTCATTAAGGCTTGTGGGGAAATCAGTAGGTAGTAAATATATCTCTCCTCCCATTGGGCCACTTCTCTCATTTTGTCACTTCTTTCATTAAAGATTACTCATGTGTTTACCTTCTCAAATCAACATTCTTAATCAATATATAATTTTTATTTGTAAATTTTTGTTACCCAATAACTTCAAAAGATTATTTACTTTGTTCTATTATATGTGTGTATGTGTATATGTGTGTTTAATAGTTCTAAACACATATACACCATCTTAATTGAGTATATTTTCATGTAGTTAAATCTTTGTGTGAGTTATAGTGTTATAAGCAGTAGGAATTGCTGAAGTCTAGGCACTTTAGGACTGAAGAGAATCATATTGTTAAGCACTACTGCTCAAACTGGCATCTTTGATGACATTCTCTTTGGAGTGATATCTTGCTCAGCCTAGATATAGAAGGAAGGGCCTTGGTCTTGTCTGGAAGTGAAGAGTCAGATTTTGTTGGCTCCCCATGATAGAAACCCCATCCCCATGAGTGGAAATTGGGATAGCTATGTTAAATGAGGTAAGATTGCATCAAAAATTTTTAATAAAAAATCAAAAAAGAAAAGGAAAGGAAACCATATTGTCACCTTCCACTGCCTAGGGTGAGGGCACAGCCTCTAGCACTGCAGGACTGAAAGGAAATCCACAGATTCCTTGTACAGTGACATTTGTCTGAGGTGGGATAAAGGAAAGGACATTCACTCTCTCTTGATTGTTTCCTTCTTTATTCTTCCATATTCTCTACTTTTTTCTTTTCCTGGTGATTGATTTTCTTCTCTCATTCTTGAGTTTTTTTTTCTAACTCTACATTTATTTTTGATATTTTCCTTCTAACTCCTTCCAATTCTATCTTTATTCTTTCCCTTACATCTTATATACCCCAGCAAAACCTTTCAGACAATATAAAATTTTCAATATGATTACATTCTGTTTTTGAAGTGAATGATTCTAATGAATACAAGTAAAAAACATGTCTGTTATTCCCCTTACATTATTTAACATTTTATGTTACACATGAAAAACAAATTATTCCCATAAATCACAAACATTTATACCCAAGCAACTTGTTTTAGATAAACAGTGTAAGCAAACAAGGTGTTCTTTTACTGGCAGACTGTGTTTTGCAGTTGCAAAGAAAGGACCAGTTACTTTACTACTTACTTTGAAAAGTAATCAAATAAGGAATTTTAAAGTAATCATAAACCTAAACTTTCACAAACAAAAGACAACCAGTCAGCTCTACTTTAAATGTTTATTGTGCATACCCACTCATCAAATCAATCCTAGCATGGAAAGTACATCAGCTAGTAATAACTGAGCTCTGTATTTGTTCTCTACCTTAAAGAGTTCTTCACTCAACTACGTGTCTTTCTAAAACTTTTAGATAGTTTTCTTGGGTTTTTTCCTCCAAGACATTTGACAGAGATAGTTAGTTTAACCTTGTTATTTTCAAAGCTATATTCAGCTAAGATGTATTCCAAAACATGTAAACACATTAATCTTTATCTACCAGTGTAAGCAGAGGCTACGTTTTCATTTCCCAGCCACCCAGATGCAAAATAATCACACAGAAACTGTATTAATTATAACAATACTGGGCCTATTAGTTTATACATATTTCTAGCTAGCTCTTTTTTTTTTTTTTTGGTTTTTTGAGACAGGGTTTCTCTGTGGCTTTGGAGCCTGCACTGGAACTAGCTCTTGTAGACCAAGATGGTCTCGAACTCACAAAGATCCGCCTGCCTCTGCCTCCAGAGTGCTGGGATTAAAGGTGTGTGCCACCACCGCCCGGCAGCCTAGCTAGCTCTTATATCTTAAATCAACCCATTTATATTATTCTCTGTATTGCCATGTGGTTGTGGCCTAATGGTAAGGTTCTCTCCAGCGTATGTCTCCTGTGGCGGCTACATGGCATCTCCCTGACTCCGTTAAGATTAAAAGTATTTAAACTAGCTGGGCTACTGGGACTCAAATGTTTTTCTTAATCATTAACCTATACCACAATCTATGTGGCTCCTCAATAGAGACTCATGTGTCCTAGCTGTGTGGCTTTTTAATTTTTTTATCCTCTACAGCCTCTGCTTTATCAAAGGCAGGAGCAACATTTTTATCAGACCTTTACCTATGTTAATTTTTCCACTATTTAAACTAACACTATTATTGTATAAAATCATTACTTCAGTTAAATAATACTGCTTGAGAGAAAATCATCTTCATAATAATCCACAGATGAAAATGCCCAGTAGAATAGGTATTTCCCTGAGAGAAACATACTACATGACAGGCAGTGGGGAACTCCCTTCACCCATTCGTACCATGTTCAGTACCAGACAAAAATGGTAGTGGTGAACACGTAAAGGCATGGCAGAAGCACAGGACATTCTGGGTTCTGTGGGCTTGGGGCCTTTCCTGTCTGAGATTCACTGATCAGGGGTTGAGCTCGTTGAGCGCTGCCACTGTGAAGTTGAATGCCATCTGCTGCTCTTCCGTATGGTCACTGGCAATCTTCTCATTTATGTAAAAGCTGGGTTCATTTTAAATGATGCAAATGTTTTCTTTCCTATGCCATCAACAAGTTATCAAGAAATTACTTTACCCTTGAAAGTAAAGTACACAAAATGAAAGGCCTTGGCATTTCAGCTGAAACTAAGTGGTAATGTCTGGACCTTGTGCAGGAAACATGCCATGGTTATTAGGAGCCATAAAATGCTTTTTAGGGAAATTCTGCCCTATATCACATATACATATAAGTTTATACAAGTATACATGTTTGTATAATTGGTGAATATGCTACATGATTTATGCCTCAGTGAAGCTCAATAATTAGTTGTGTTGATCAATATTTCCATGTTCCTGATGGTTCACCGTTCTATAGAATTGAGCTGAACTCCTGCACCTGCATTCAAGCATGTCTGGATTTTCTGATTATGGACTGCAATTCATCTGATCCTTGAAACTTCTCATTTTCTATACTCCACTTAAAAGCATACTGTTTCCGTTTTTAATTTACATATTATTTGAATGTAGTAGCAGTCTGTCATTGGATTTAGTTTTGTAATATCTCATACTGCCGTAGTCTCATCTGTAGTCTGGATGTCTGAGACTCATTAAAGTCCACATGTTAAAACCTGGTACTCAATGGTGTAACATTTAGAGTCATATTATTTAGAAGCTCATAAAGCCTACTGCCCATCATGAATAAGTTAGGGCTTTTATACAAGAGGTCTGAAAGAGTTTGTTTATCCCTTCTACCATGTGACCATGTGACTAAAGAAGTGGTCATCCGTGAGCCCTTACCAGACGTTGAATGTGCTGGTTTCTTGATGCTGGATTTGTCTGAGCCCAGGATTATGAACAAATTTTGTATGGTGGTAAGTGAACCTGTTTTGGGACTTGGACATAGCATTCCTGATGGGTGATGACTCCTGCCCAGGGATATTTAATTCTTTACATTCTTTTGTTTAGTAGAGCCAAGACTTCTGAAATTCTCAGAAACAGTAGTACAAAAATTCAATGAATTATTGTGTTCATTTTTAAAAATCTTTTGGGTTGGAAAGATGGCTCAGTGGTTAAGAGCACTGGTTGCTCTTCCAGAGGGGCTGCCTTGGATTCCCAGCACCTACTAGGTGGCTCAGAGCCATCTGTAACTCCACCTTCCAATGATCTGATGCTGCCTCTGGCCTCCACAAGCATAGACAGACATGTAAGCAAAATATCCATGCACACAAAATAAATAAATAATAAATAATTAAATCTTTAAAAATAATGGTCTTTTAAACTTAAACTCTGGTAAGCAATAACTTAAACACAGTAAAATTAAAAACACACTGTCACCAATGCAGTTTATTTTGATTATTAATTTTTTTATATTACATGAAATTATTTCATCTTTTGAGAATAAAGATACACACAGTATTCACATGGAGTTTCTTTTCCCCTTTGTATATTACATAGTTGTAATTAAAAATCAGAGAACTTGATCACTAATAAAATGTAGAGTTCACATGGTAAAAGAAAAAAAAATTCCATGAAATCAACAGAAGTGAGATTATGAATTAAATAGATCTCGTTAACTCCTGATTTAGCTGAAGTCATGGTTGGTAGGAGGTTTATTGACTGTTGAATCAGCTTTCCCACTCTCCATTCAGAGGACAGAACCGAAAGTGGGATGCCTAACATGCATTAGTCCAGAAGCATGTGGCTCGCCTTAGACATGTAAATTTCTGAAGGTTTTCCAGCACAAACACTCTAAGCTTAAATTAAGTTTTAAAGGAAGTGGTTAATATGACACCCTAAAGGAGCTGCAGACACGCACACCTATTTTCCTTGACATGAACAAGCAAAATTGTTATGTATAAAGCAGCCTTTACTTATGATAATCACAGTTGATTCAAAAGGTATTCCCTCAGGCTTTCAATGTTTTACATGAATTTTTTTTAAAAAAAAGTGTTTCCTAAAAAAGTTCAAGGTGATTGTAATGGTTTTGTTGAAGAACAGCATTGTTAAAGAAGTTGGCAGTTTTCCACTTTAATGTCCTTGATGTATTACCTCTATGCACAGAAGTCTATCCAGGAACAACCGAAAACCTTAGAAAGCAGTTCAACACAGAAGGAGCAGTCAGCAGTGTCTGGGGAACTCAAAATCCACTTTTTCTAATGCTTTCCCTACTTCGTGTAAGACACATGGGTATTAGTAGCTTAAAATTAGCCACATTGAAAATATTCTACCATAGAAGTCAGCAACATGACAAATAAACTCACTATATTTTCATTTTTCTGTGTTCCTTCAGAGAGCTAGCTCTTAAAGATTTATGAGCATACCAGTAGATACAAATTATGACTAAGAAGTTTCTAATAAATGTTCAAGTATGTTTTATTTAGACCTACACAATATTGCACTGACATTCTCACTTAGAATTGTGATAAATTGCATGAATAAGAATGTAAGAATGAGACACAATCAATAGCAATAATACTGCCTTTGCTTTGTACAGTAGACTATAGATTATTTATTAATTTAACCACTGAATGTGTTTACAGCTTTTCTCTGTATATAATATGTGCCTCATCATAAAACTAGGCACAGAATTTCTGAAGGTGAATAGAGAGGTTTTCCACTTAAAAGAGCCTGTATATAAAGGGGAATGGGGGTGCTAGTAAGGTAAAGAAACATACTCTGAAGGCAAGAAGGCTGAGCTAAACCCACCAACACTTATATAAAAGCAAATTATTAATGCATGTACCTGTACCTCAAACACTGTGCAGAAGAGGCAGATGAGTAATGGAGTCTGCTGTCCAGCCAGTTTAGCAGAAATGTCACTGCATGTCTGTAGAGAGACACTGTGTTAAGACATCAAATAGAGAGCCAAAAATGAAGATACTGATATTACTCTGACTTTCACATGTGTGTGCATGGGTACACATACCTGCATATATGCACACACACATATACACTATCTGGCTAGCTAGCTTAAAAGGTAAGTAGGGTAAGTAAACAAGTAATAAATGAATAAGTAAATAAATAAATAAGAAAAATACCAAATTCAGAATATTTCTAAAACTCATGTACAGAGAATGCCTAGGGTATCTTAGGCATGATAGAGGCCTATTCCAGGAAATGAGTGGTTCTTAGGATCCTGGTTGGAGTAGGTCCTTATTGTTGAATAACTTTTTGGAAATTAAGTACTAAAAATATTGTTTAACAAGTTATCATCAACAATGGAAAGAATACTAAAACCAAGACCCCTAAATGTAATGATGGCAACTTAATTTTCTTAAATGTATATAAACATCTTTATTTCTAATTAAAAATAGACAACTACCTTGATATAATATCATAATCATAGATTTTCTACAAAGAAGCCATACAATGGAAAAAAATAACTCCATTGAGACCATTAGACCATAGAAATCATTTAAAATGTTCTTATTTATAAAATGTTACTCATCCCAAACTAAGATCACATAATTTAACTAAACATGAATACAGTGCTTGATAGTTCTCAGAGGTATTGCAAGAAGGCAAAGGTCTCAGATTGCATTACATCATCAACTTAATTTCTTCTCCTGGTGCGTATTAAGCACCTGTTGTTGAGGTTTTATAAGTTAATTCATGAGAATGTTCGTTGATGGTGTGAAATCTCAGTCAGCAGTGTAGCTTACCTGCATCTCTTCCAGGATGGGGTTTCATTCCCTGATCTCTGTTGAAGCTCGAGGGGATCTAAAGCCCTCTTCTGGCTTCCTTGGGCACTGTACTCGTGTTGGACAGACATTCATCATCCCACATATAAAAAGAAAAAAAGAAAAGAAAAAATAAAAAGAATGTGTTTCAACCTAATTTCCCAGCAGTGAGGTAGAAAGCATACAAACAGCATGAAGAATAAATCTGTCAGATGAGCACCATTGTGCATTGAAACAGGAAAGGTTAGGGTCCATTGAGCTGTTCCTAAGGAGATGTATGAGACATGATACATATGATATTAGCAAGATCATACTGATCACTGCACATTGGATTTTAAAGCCATCTAAGTGGGCTGCAAAGTGTGATTTTGAGGATTAAATGCAAAGGTTACCCAAAGAAATATATTCTAAATTAGAAATACTGAACACTGCATTTTCAAATACTTCACAGAACTTCATTTTACTTAATCCCAACAAATACCCCCCTTAGGAAGGAAATGGTTTTATTATCCTAATACACATAAATCTCAGGCCTATTATTTAGCTAGCAGTAGTTTGAAGACTCAGGCTAACGAAAAGCAGATGAAAATTTAATCACAATTAATTCAGCTCAAAGTTACAAATGTTTCCTGTTAGGATATATTCTTTTTTGAGAATTCCTTCTGTCATAACTGAAGTGTATTCATTTCCTGACTACATGTATGGACAAAGCGAAGTATACCATTATCCTGAGTGGAGTGTGGTGGCTGCAGAGTTCTCTTACTATGTGGTGTGTCCTTTAGGGTAGAACACTGTGGATATATTTATATTTTTTGACATTTTATGTCAGGTCTACATGGCAAGTTGTGAGAAGTTTCTAAGTGCTTTATGTACAAATTGGTTTCTAAAAGCTTGAAGTTTGTAAAACAATTTCTTTTAAAAATAAGTGATTTCATAGTTCTATAATTTCTATTTCATAGTTCTATAATATATGCATGAAATTTGTGGGTATAGAGGAAAACGATCTTCTGTGAGAAATAAATTTTACTACCAGATAACTTTGAAACATCCTTGAGTGTACCTAAAAATAGCAATGAAATGTGATGTGAGCACTGTTTCTGATCATTTTAAGCACAGTTTTACACTTGAAAAATGTAGCCAAAGTCCACAAGACTATGTGTTAATGTCCATTAAAGTTATTCATTGAGTACTACTTCTAAGCAAGGATTTACAAAGTAAATGTTGATAAATTCCATCAGACATCTGACATTAAGGTGATTATAATTTTTTCTGAGAGGGATAGTTATAAATTCTTGATGTAATAATTTATCAGATGCCACACCGGAGTAAGCGATTGACTGAGAGTGGCATATGGTGGTACAGCTTGCACGAAGAAACTGACTGGTATGAGAAAGGCAAAGTACTTCATGGTTAGTGAAGCAGCTTGAGGAAGGCATAGCTGCAAGAGAGGCAGAGCATTGGGGTTATGGGTGAGACCAGCACGAATGGTTCCTGTTGGTGACACAAACTGGAATTCAAAAAAGATAGTAGGTCACATGGGCCAAGGGAAATGCATGAACAAGTCTGAATGATTTCCAGTTCTGAAAATAGATTTCAGAATTATCTAGACTAAGTGCTGGAGAGTGAAAATTGTGAAAGACAAAAGTAGTTTCAATGCCCTAAAGAATCAAGAGAAGGGAAAAGATGTCAGGGGTCGATGGGAAATAGCTGTTTACAAAACAGAGCTGTGCCATGGTGACGTTTAGATGCTTAGGAGTAGCAAAGAGTCTGAAAGGAACAAGTTTCTAAATGGGGGAGGTTAGGGAAAGATGGAATAAGGAGATATACTCTTGAAGGAGAGTGAATCTTTGATTCAGTGAAGATGGAACAACTGTCATTAAATAACATTAGAATTAAAAATGTAGGTTTAGGAGCTAAATACAGGAATATGTAAATAAGACCAGAAAGTTGAGCATACCCACTCCTGATTACTTCAGGTTTTAACTTGAAATATATCTAAATTCCTAAGACTAAGGGCGCAATAAGGCTAGAAGAATTCCCATCACTATAATGAATAGTCAGTGATTGAAATGGACACAAGAACTGAATACAAGTGAGTCTATAATTTAGTAAATGTGAAGCCCTATCTAGGGATGACAGTAATTATTTTTCATGTCATGCATTTACCTGGTTGCTTGTTTATATTTAGCAGAGCCTCCCACACATGTAAAGAAAAGAGCTGTGGCATTGATTCACATCTGTGTCATTGGCAGTCAGGTGCCATAAAATGACAAGAGTATGAGATTCCAAAAGTTACTGAGCATTATTTCAGGAAAGTGAGCCCAGCAGGAAGAAAGTAACTTTGAAACATGGGTAACAATAAATGTTAGGAAACTGGAAACGAATCAGACAGGAAATAATGTCTAAAAGGTAGAAAGTATGAAGATCTTTATCACACAGAGGAGTTTGAGTTTATCCACTTTGCTACAATTCAACATGATGAGAGGGCAGTTGATTCTGGGCACATGAGCAAACATGCATGTGTTCATGTATGAACATGTACATATGTGAGTGTTCATGTGCATGCATGCGTGTGTGTTGTGTTGTTGTGTGTCTCTGTGTGTGTGTGTGAGAGAGAGAGAGAGAGAGAGAGAGAGAGAGAGACAGAGAACTTGTAGATGTTTAAACTTCTTTTAAAAGAATCTTTCTGTGTTGTATGAGGCCACTTGTTTGTTCCCGGCTGCTCAGCTCCAAAAAAATCACACAGAACCATGTTTGCAATACTGTGTGGCCAATAGCATATTTCTGGCTCTCAAATTAGCCCATCTCCATTAATCTGTATATCACCACAAGACTATGGCTTGCCTGGTAAAGTTACAGTGTCTATCCCTGGCAGGGCTAAATTGCTTCTCATCTCCTCTGCCTTCTTCCTCCCAGCATTCAGTTTAGTTTTCCCTGCCTACCTCTACTCTGCTATATCAGGCCAAGCCAGTTTCTTTATTTATTAACCAATAAAAGCAGCACATAGACAGAAAGACCTCCCATATCATTTCTCTAGGTTATTAAGTCCATTTCCTTTCCTAGAAATGATAATGGTTAACGAAATTCCTGTGCTATTTTGTTTAATGTATAGTTTGAGAACTTGTGTCTTTAAAGGAAAAAAAAAGAATCACAGGAGCTTTGTCCCTACCTCAGACCTCAGACCTGACTGTGTGTGAGGTCCAGGTTTCCTCTGTTAGATGATTCAGCTGAGGTAGTAGAAGTGGGCTCTCATACACAAGACAAATATAGGAGAACAAAATGATCTTGACAGTGAAACTGTAAATAATCCAGCATTCTCACCAGGAGTGTGGCAAGCATACAACCACATATTTATAATTTTTGGAGGCAGTGACTTAATTGCTATTGCACAAACTTAAGTTGATTTATTATTATACCATATACAAGCTATAGTTGTTTCTAACTGCTTGATCCATGTAACTTTAAACTGTGAGATTTTTTAAAAAAAATATTGACAAAAACAAAATATAATTTGTGTAGAATGATATTTTGAAACAAAATTTTCTAAAAACTGATAAAAGGCTGTCTTATTTAAAATTACATTTTAATATTTTAATTCTACATAAATTAATAACATTGATTGATTGATTGACTTCTGTGATAAAAGGATGTGGAAGCTCTCCCAGATCATCCCTCAGTTTCCTCTTGACTTGCTTACCTTGTTGACATCTTCCTTGAGTTTTCAGTAAGTTCTGTTGTAATGGTTAGTCTCAATTGCCAACTGGATATGATTTAGAACCACCTTGGAGATATACCTGGGTGTGTTTGGAACAGCATCTCCAGAGAAGCTTAACTGATAATGGAAAACACACCCGTATGGACATCCCCATTCTCTGGACTGGACTACATGACTGAATATAATGACACAGTGAGTGAAATAGGGTTTGCATTGTTCCATGCTTTCTGAGGTGAATAAAGGAGGCCAGTTGTCTTCTGCTACTATCACTATGTTCCCCCTGGGATGGACTGCACAATCAAACTGTGAGTCAAATAAACCCTTCCTTGAGTTGCTTTTGTAAAGTATTTCTTCAAAGCAATTTTAAAAACAGCTAATGTACTTTACTATCATAATAAGTTTTAAATAAGGACACTGTATTAGCAAAAGAGACCGTTGTAAGAAAATTCTTTTTTAAAAATGACTATGGCAAACCTGCAAATTAGAGATTTCCAAAAATTTGCTTAGATAAGCAATGATATTGATGTGTTTTTGGTAAATTTGAAATTTCTTATGTCATGTATTAAAAACAATAAATGTATACATATATTGACCTACTTCTATGAGCTCAATACCTTTCCATATGTTCAAGAAACATAATGTGAAACCTAGGTTGTCTCCTAACAGTCTAATAGGGTCAGGTTAGTACCATGGGGGTCCTCCCATGGGGGTCCTGACAAGGGTCAGAGAAACAGGGTTAAAGTGCACTCTAAATATGTGCTCTTAAACTCACAGGTAAATGTAGTTCCCACCCCTCAACAAAGAAGCTTCTTTTTTGTAGCAAAGATCATTACAGAAATGCCCAAATGGCCAAAATGCAGAAAATTGATCATGGGTGCCCAGTCCCTAATGATACACATGTCCCGTACTTAAAGTTCAGTAAGACAAAAAGAGTAGCAGGCTTTCTGTTGAGAGATCATGTCTCCTATGTATGACAGGAGGCTGTACCTGTGAAATCTCAATACGACCAGAAACCAACATCAACAGTTTCCATGTCAGTGTGTATAGATAAATCTCACAGGGTCCCAACCATAGATGAAAAACTTAGGCAACTAATGGAAACTCGAGTCACCTCCAGGGTCTAGCCATGATAACTGAACCAATCCATGTGGTCAGTCCTAAACATGTATACAAAAAGAGCAACACTAAACGAACTCAACAGGTGGCATTTATAAATATGCAAGTATATATACCAATATATCTGTGTATATATGTACATATATATATATATATATATATATATAAAATAACACCTAAATATAAGAGGCCACAAATTTGAGGAGTCAGAGACACACAAGAGGAATTAGAGGGAGGAAGAGGAGGGGGAAGTGATATATAGTATTGATGTAGAAAGTTCTCAAAATTTAAATAATTTAAAGAAATAACCAATGAATGCTCATATCTATTGTCCTGTACTAACCTGCACCATAGGTCACCATTTACTGCTTTTCCCACCGTCAACATTATGAGGTGACTGTGCTTGGGCAAAGTCTATTTGTTCAAGAGGGGAGCAAAATCACTTTCATATTTGCCTCCTACTGCCTCAATGACACAGAACAATTTTCATACCAGTTGACAGAAGAAATAAAAATAAAAATTGCAGTAGTGAGCCACTGGACTGTAAAATGCAGTAGATTTGTAAATGGCATCACTAGATCAGTGCTTATGGCTGCGGGGAGTGCTTCCTACAGAATGTACTGTAAAGTTTAAGAGATCTGGAAAATTTGTTCTTCTGTCGATGACCTTTAGCAATTACAGAAGAGAAAGATCCTTTCTAACCCTGGCTCACTTACAGAGCACTCTCCATTAACTGGGTACAGTTCTCAGTACAGGGTTAAACTTACAAATCCTCAATTTGTAAACATCTAAGTTTTCTGTTTGTGAATTAGAATATTGAAGGGGCATGAGAAAATCTTGTGAACAATTAACCATAGAATTTCAGATATGTTTAACAAATACTCAGTGATTAAGGTTCTTTAATAAAATTAATAACCTCTAAGTGAGACTACCCTCATGAAAACAACAACCATTTCATTTTGTCACATATGTAATTACTTAGGAGTAGAAAATGGGGAGTAGTTAATAAAGCTGGGCTCCTCAGATGTGGCATATGGACCAAATTCATAATTTCAGGCTGCTTGCAGTCAATGAAGTTTCATGAACCGTAGTAGTAGTAGTAGTAGTAGTAGTAGTAGTAGTAGTAGTAGTAGTGTGTGTGTGTGTGTGTGTGTGTGTGTGTATTATCTGTGGCTCTTATTACCATCGGTTATAAAATTTGTATTACAGAGAATGCTTGGTCTACATAGTCACCTGTATTTAATAAGTTGTCTTACTCTTTTTAATTTTTATTTATTTTTTAAAGATTTATTTATTTATTATGTATACAGCATTCCTTCCATGTATGCTAGCATGCCAGAAGAGGGCACCAGATCTCATTACAG
>JAQHUG010000139.1:3365054-3382948 GCA_028555095.1 Dicrostonyx torquatus | reverse complement strand
TTCTTGTTCTTCCTTTCTCCTTCTCTTCCTTTTTCTACTCTTCTTCTCTCCTCTTCTTTTTCTTCTTCTTCACCTTACTTTTTGGACAGATGACCATGGCTGGGAAAACCAATCCATGCTGACTTTAGTGACTCACATTCAACAATCAATCAGTAATCTATTACATTTTCCCGGAAAGTCAACTTTCTATTACTTTCCCATGTCCTGGCTTTCCCACAAAATCTCAAGTCTTGTTTTTCTAGTGGTTTGAATAAGAATGATGTCCATAGGCTTATACATTTGAATGCTTAGAGTATGGACTAGAACAATAGAGAGGTGTAACCTTGTTGAATGAAGTATGGTATGTACTGGGGATGGCCTATGAGGTTTTAAAAATCTATGCCAGCCCTCCCTTCCTTCCTACCTCCTTCTTTCTCTCCATTCCCTCCTCCCTCCCTCTTTCCTTCCATCCCTTTCTCTATTTCAACTGGCTTTCAAATCAAAAATCCTTTAATTTCTAATTTCTCATTTTTATTTAAGTTTATTCTCATGATGGCTTTGTCTTTATGGGAAACAAGACTTCCATTGACTGCCTGGCCACACATATTGATAGAACACATAATGATGGAAGTGAGTTAATTTACAGAATAATTAACACTGTGCCAAAATTAGTTCTGCTTATTATTTAAGTTTTTCTAAATGATCACTTTTTTCACAACAAAAGCATGTATTCCAAATGTAGTAATAAAAAGATTGAATGACCCTAATTTCTTATGCTTAAAACCCATTGTGTGACCTTCCTTCTATATGTACTAAAATCTTACACCTTTGCACTCCCAAACACATATCTGTACATATACTCTGTGTTTTTAGCACAAAAGATTAATATTAATCCATCTCTTCTTGAGATATATATAGTATATATACATATATATTCAAATCTATGACGATTTAAATCAAATATTAATTCATCAAAAATATTCCAAAATAAAACATTGAATTTCACTCAGATTTCAATTTGTTTATAATTTAACTTACCATTAAAAACACAATCAATATTCTTTTCTATCCATGTGTGTGGTAAATAGAAACCCAAAAATATGGATAATGCACAAGCTATACTAAAATTTGTTATTTAAGTACCTACAGGCAAGATACTGAAACAAGGACCAAGAGTCAACCTAAAAACAAGGCCTTGCTCGAGTACTTGCAAATGTGCATAATAGTACTGCTAGACAAAAGCATTTGGTATCAGTTTCTCTGCCTTAAATATGAGACTATGCTTCTACTGGGATTGAGGTTCCAGAGTGTGAACTTGTCTTGAAGATGCACCACACTGTAAAATCACCTGTGTATCTTGGGATCAGTAGCTAGAGGAATGAAATATTGGACAGAAGTAAAACCAAGGCTACACGACCATAGGAACCCAACAAAAATTCATGTAAAACTCATTTCGAAAAAAATGACTATTAGAATATTCATGTAAAACTTATTTCTATAGTGGCCTATTAGAATATTCATGTGAAACTCATTGTTGAAAATGACTATTGGTTAGACTAATAGAGTCTGTGTGCATGATGATGTGAATAGAGTCTGCCATTTAAACTGCTTGCGTTCTCACTTCTAGCAAGCAGTAAATTCGTTTCACCTGGATAGCTACCTGAAGTCTTCACCAAAATATAACACACAATATTTATGATATAAGTTTCAATTTTCATTATTTGAGAAAGGCCTAAAGACACAAGTCTATTCAAATCCCCCATATATCTAATTCTTTACTTTTATTTCCCCATTAGTTGCCAGCTTCAGTTAGTGTGAGTTCTTAACATTCATGACATTTTCAGGTTTATGTCCTGTATTAATTACTGGGAACAAAATTTTCAGTAAATTCTGTGCTTTCTTTCTTTGATACTCTTACTGATGTCTACAAGCAATGCTACTTCCTCATGATTTTCTGAACATGGTATCTGTGTTCCTTTGTCACAGCTATAATCAACCAAGTGTGATCAAGTGACAACTGCAGCTCCAAGTTAGGAGAGTTTTTTGGTTACCCTCAAAGGAATATAATCAGAATGCTGACTAAAATTCACTAGGCAAGTCACACTATCTAAATGATTGGAGCATGCACTGTTAGCCAACATGGGATATCTGCAGCATCTTAGTGAGCCGCTTTGACATTACCTTATTCCTTAAGTCTGAGACCTCACTTTCATTCTCATCATTAGCCTTCCTGCATCACAAAGCTAGAGAAATGTCACACCTTCAGATGTGATGGATGGCTCTTACTCTGAGCTCAATGAAAACCTGGGCAGATAGCAATAGAATGCCTAACTCTAACCTCTAAATTCAAAGATCCACATCAAGTTCTGATATACTTAGTAGGAAATATACAAAATTTATCACTAGTCTCTAGACTGCACCTCCCAGGATTTCACTGAACTGAATAGATCTTAATTTCTAATGTACAATTCTAATGTACAGTTAGAACTGTATCTAACCTAGATGTGGAAAGTATGTGTTGATTCTCATCATATTTCATTCATACTGAAGATAATATAAAGGAAACCACGATGCTATAAGTTAGTGTTAACTATCATAACCCTGGGTGATATGACCAGAAACACATAGTGGTAATTACAGCCCTTCACATTATCACGTGATTCCTGCCTGTACAGTCATGTAATTCAATGCTGTTTTTATTTCTCTGTATACATAGATACTTTTAAATTAAAAACAGCATTATCTAGAAATAATATCAAAGAACTGTATATATATACATATACATATATATCATATCTGTACTGCTTGATGAGCCAGGACATACGTAATCTTTCCCAACTCTATCATTACAGTGAAAGTCACAAATTCAACAGCACCTAAAGTTTTCTTGTGTTGCTATTGTTATTCTTAGAAAAGGATAAATATTTATTGCTTACTAAAGAAATATCAGCATAAAAATGGGCTTGGGAGTGCTTGCTTATAGTCTCAATACTCAGACAGATGAGGCAGAGGGACTAAGAGTCCAGCCTGGGCTATAGAATCAATTGAGGTCAACATGGGCTACATAGGAACATACTGTTTCAAGAAAAAAAGTAAGTGTAAATTAATTATTTTAATTCTATTGCTTGAAATCAGAATTCAAAAACAGAGTCAATTACTTTATTTCTAGTACCTTGTGTTTTTAGACTGATACAGTATAAGTCACTCATATAATGCACTCTAGGCGAATGTTCCCTTTCTCCTTTACACCTCAGGCCAAGTATTCCCCAATTGTTTAGTATAAATTTCTATGTGAAAAATTCAGTTATTAAAGCAGTATTTCTGCCTTTGGTTATTTTCTAATTAGCATACAATGCAATGGTTTCTTTAAGGCCTTTCAAACACACTTTGTTCCTATGGATCTGACTCCCCGAAGTCCTACCTTTTTCATTCCATGTACTTCTCCTGTTGTTCTCTGTTCTCACCTCTAATAATCTCCTTCTGTTTTCATGTAATAAGGATTCTATTATCTGCCCCACTTAAAATCTATTCATTTGAACCATCCTAGTCTCATGAATAACACACACACACATACACACACACACATGCACACTATAATCACAAATCACATACAACACTCAAAACAGAGATTAAAATATTGGACTTGCATATGAAAAACTTGTTTTGTCCTTTGAGTTTAGCTTATTTCACTTAGTAAAATGACTTCTAGTTCTATCCATTACTGTCTAAATGTCATGATTTCATATTTCCCTATGGGCAAAATAAACTTCATTGAAAATTCATTTTTATTATCATTGTTACTAATTGTTAAAATATTTGAATATCCATTTCTTTTATTTGTTGATAGAATCTAGACATCATCCATGTGTCAACTATTGAAATCAGAGTAACAATAAAAGCATGCAAATATATTTCACCAACAGTGGTGAGGCATGCCTTTAATCCAGCATTCAGGAGGAAGAGGCAGGCAGATCTCTACTACTATACCAGTGGATATATCTTGTCAAGTCAGTCCTTGTTGTACTTCTAAAGCTGACGGTCTGATGAGATTGAAGATTTCTTTTCTTTTTCACAAGCATACATATGCACCTTTAAGCACAGTGAAAGCTAGCCTATAAGGAGGAAGCTATCAGATGAGTATCAGTTTTATTAAGAAATAAAGTCTTAGAATCAAGTTCTGGTGGACAGCCAAGAGTACTGACAACAGCCTGTCCCATTTTTCCCTATTAACCCTCTAGACCTCTGCATTCTATCTACTATTCCTTGATACACCCCAGTAACTGTATTAAATTTCCAACTTCTGTGGGCACTCCAAATGGCACACACAAATCTGAAGATTTAAAACTACCTTCTACAGTGAAAGAAAACAACATATATTTTAATTAAAATATGAATACATTTACCATTTCATTTTTCTCTTCTAACTTCTTACACAGTTCCCTCTGATCATTCCTTCACAAATTCATGACCTCTTTTTTTTTTTTAAAAAAAAGTTACTAGTGCATATATGTATAACTATATAAACACAATCTGCTTTCTCCATTTAGTTTTACTTGTATGTATTTTATTTCAGGGTTGACCACTTAAAATTGGATAGTCAACTTGAGGGTTCATCCTAAGATTGATTAAATGGTGAATAATATTCCATTGCACAAACATACTGCATTTCATTTACTAAATAAGTATTTTATTCATAGCTAAGGATGTTCAACATTTTGATGACTACTTATTGGTAATTTGCATTTCTTTTTTTGAGAAAAGTTTATTGAGCTCATTAGCATTGAGTAGAAGATTAGTCATATTGGTATTTAATTTTTGCAATTGTCTCTGAATAAATATATTTTCATAAGAACGAAAGTTCCAAAAGAACATTGTTAACCTCTTCTTAGGATGATTGCTAAATAAACTTATTCTCTTCTGCTTATAGTGTAATTACTTTAATTATAGCTGTTATAGTAATAGCTATATTGCAAAGTTTTATGGGAAAAGTAAAACAAGATTACAATTATTATGTACCCATACATCGTGAGATTTAGAACATACTGTAAAACTGTTTTCTGGATATGAGATCCAAAGATGTTTTGTCTCCATAAAAATAACACATTTGATTCATAAATTTTATTTTTTTTCCTCACTGGCTCATGATTTTAACAGTTGTACTTCAATTATAGTGCTATTTGGGAAAATTGTAGAAATTTTAGAAGATGTAGTAGCCTACTGGAAGATGTGTGTCATTCGCTGTGGGCTTGGAGAACTTTTAGCCTCGCTCTATTTCTGATTCTTTCTCTCATCTTTCTATGTGCCAATAGAATGAGGTCCATCATCTTCCTGGACATGTTTTTCCTTTCTGATGCACTGTATCTCTCTGGAATTCTAATCCAGAATAAAATCTTTCTTGCTTAATGTATTTTCTGCTAGAGTACTTATTTTTCATAGCAACAGAAAAAAAAAACTATAACAAACAAAGATAATACTATTTCAATTTAATTTTCAGAGAAAGCATTTTTTTGTTACTGATTTCACATGAAAAGAAACATAATGCAATATAATAATTAAAAGTAACCTGATAATATGATTAAATAAAATATGACTTGTGAGTTAATGCACCTGGCGTGTTCAGAAGTTTTAATGATGTATTATAACAGATGCATCAACTTGAATTTTTAATCTTGGCATAGAGCTAATTCCCAATGTGGAAAAGTGCTAATAGTAGAATTGAATAGATTTGGTTTAGAAATAATACTATTTCTAGGTATTGCCAATTGAGTAATGGTATCATCAGAACACTTAAGATGTACATATGATTGTATTTGTAACTGTGTCCCACCATTTTATTACTATTCCATGCCCTAATGTGGGATTATAAGCACACTTGCTGTCACAGTAAATTAGAAAATATATCCCTACTCTATTTCTATTTTAAAATGATAAGAAAATGCACATAGAGGTTACAGAGAAACTGTATTTTATAGAACCGTTTTTCAGTTAGACTATATAACAATGTTTTTGTGTTCTTTTACTATAAGTCATGGAAGCACAGGGTTTAAAAATGGAGATCAGTACAGAAAGTCACAACTAGTCATAAGACAGAGAATGACAGATAGAATCTGGGATACTTATCCCCCAATAATACATCAGCTGCATAATGTCTGCACCTGAGTATTAGAGAACATTGCAACAGAAGATGTTGGAAGACTGGAAGAACCAGAAGTGCAGGATGTTGTATCTTATAGCCAAGACAGGGAAGCTGTAACTATGAGGTCTCAAACATATGGTAGGCTAAACAATATTTGGACAATGAAAACACAAGTCTACATGCCTGCATAGATTAAAGAAATTTCACCAGCTATCACCCCTATATGAAGAGCTACTGGCAATTAATTACTGCTAAGAGAGCAAAAAGTCAGTCTTCTTCAGGGATGAGTTCCCTAACTGGTTATCCAATACCAATTCATCAGCTCTAAAAGCATATACATCACAACAACATTAAACAGGTTGCATTTGCATATTTATATGCATGTATGCACATAACAATAATAATAAAAGAAAAAATTTAAAATGAAATGTAAAGTAGAGGCTCTTTGAGATTAAACTGGAAGGGATTTGGGGACAGAGGGAGGGTGAATATGAGCAAAATACAATTTATGCATATATAAAATTCTTAAATAGTTAATATATTGTTAGTGGAGGCCACTTGTTTGTTTCATGTAGCTCAGACCAAAATAATCACACAGAAACTATATTATTTAAATCATTGCTTGACCATTCACTTAAGTGTATTGCTAGCTAGCTCTTACATCTAGAATGAACCCATTTCCATTATTCTATATTTTACTACGAGGCTCGTTGCTTATTGGCAAGATTCCAACTGACAGCTCATGTCTTTCCCCTCTGGCAGCTCCATGGCATCTCCTTGACTCTTCCTTCGTTCTCTTAGCATTCAGTTTAGTTTTCTTGCCTCGCTCTATTTCTGCTAAGCCAGCAGATGAAACAGATCTATTCATTAACCAAAAAAAGAAACACACGTACAGAAGGACTTCCCACACCAATATACATATCACATTTTTAACAAAATATGTGGGCTGACAAGATATCTCACTGGATAGAAGTGGCTGATTCCTGGTTCCCCTAAAGGAGAACTTTGTCTTCTGAACGACACAATAATGGGACTCGTGGATTTGCACATACAAGCATGTACAGGCACACACACATACACACAATTTTAAAAAAATGAAATATATGAACTTTTGTCATTACTCTCCCATGACTAGACATATAAAATATATTCCAAAGTATTTGCTTATGACCATCTCCTGCTTCCTGTTTAATCACTGAACCTAGATTCCTTGCTTCATATTTACCTCTGCAGCTGTTGTTTAATTTTTTTCTGGGATCCAATGGATTTCTGAATTCCATCTATGGAACAAAACATCTCTTGCATATCTAAGTGTTTTAATAGTCCATGTTGAACTGCTTCTGCTTCATCATGTTTGCACTAAAGAAACATTTCCTGACTGTCAATGGCACTATGGAATATGGATTAGGTGGTGATTTTAAAAGCCCTACAATGATATTGGGAAGATTAATATACATCACAGAAACACTAGAGACCGATTAAAAGGCAACAAATCAGTGAGACTATGAATGTGTGGCATAATCAATATGCCTAAAAAACTGGGAGAGTGAAAATTGAGGGAGAATAATCTGAGGAGTAATTAGATCTAATTACATTTTGAGATAATAACCCTGATCATGCCCTGGTGATTCCAGAGGCGCTGTTTGAGGTTATGAAGATTTGGTTCTCCTGCTATACACACACGTTGGGTATACCCCAGTAAAAGATGACCTTATTTGACTGTCAGTGTTCCTAGCATTATTCCTCTCCTTGTGACTAGGAACTGACAATATTTTTAGTTTTGAGTAAATGGTATGCTCATAGTTTATGTTTTTACACATTAACATAGGTCAGGTAAAAATGTTTGGAGCATTATAGATGGAAAATTCATTATAATTTGACTACTTTTATCATTGAATTGGAAAATATAGATTAAAATGTATTTCTCATATTAAGTGCCAACTGTATGGGAAAGCAGAAACTCATTGTTATACACACAGCAATTTAAAAATATATTGAACTGCAATAAATAAAAGAGCTCAAAATAAACTGATTTGCTGCCTTCTCCCTCTCTTTCTACAAAAGAATTCCATGTGTATTTTACTCTAAAGTAAATATTGGCATGCAAGCTACAGTGTCACAAAAGCCTATGGAGTAAAATTTCTATTAGAGGCATTTAGGTATGCGGTTTCATTTAGAACTTAATTTTATTTATTTTGTTCATCTTTAATACTATACTACATTCATCAGTGTTTACATGTGTCAAAATTGTTGAAATATAATAAAATAATATTTAAATATCTCTATTTTATATAAAGAAAACAAAACATCATCACAAATATTCTTGGACATTATTGAATTGTATTATAGATAATTGCCTTATTTCTGAAAAAAGCAGTTTGGGTTTATTTTTCATTAGTCTCAATTTTTATTCTTTAATGCTTTCATTAGTGTTATGCAAAGAGATAGTTTCATACTTGCCATATCTGAGCATAACTTAAGATGTATCTTAGATTATTGATAATACACTATCATTATTTTGAATTATTTGATTTATGATTACCATCTTTTAGTCCACTGCCCACTTTTATTTTGTAATTCCCCTACCCATTTGCATATTGAGTTTTAATACTAATTAATTTAGATAGCTAACTTTTTTAATTATCTCAAGTTGATATTTGTCTTTAATTTCATTGTATTTATTTTATTTAGAGGGATTTAACCTTATATAATCTAACTTAGAAGATAAGCTTTATCTAGAAACAGCTTGCTTTCTTGAGAAGCAATAAATTTGTCTTCTACCAATGTATTATATTAGCCTCAAAGTTGAGTAGATGGTTCCACAAATAAATGTTTGCTTACAGTTATATTTTAAAGTTAAAAATATCCATGAAGTTGTAAGCTTAATGCATGGCATATTTACAGAGGAGCAGACCATTTTTCCACAAATGTTAGAGACTTACCAATTAGTAAATTAGTGAACAAGCCACCCAAGCATGGTTACCCATGCAGGAGGCCAAATCACAAAACACACTTGAAAGATGTATTCAGTACCATGTGTTTGACAGTACTACAGGGCAGACTTCTAACATATTCTGTGAAGGTAGTTTAAAGTGAGTGATAATGCGGTCTCACCCCAGTTCCCAGCTAATTATTTGCTGTTGAGAAATGGAGGCAGAGTGCTAGATATTTGAGGAGAATTACAGGGTTTGCAAGCCAGAGACATGACACCTAACTGGCTTCTCTTGATTTCATCTTTTTTGAACGTGATACAATTTTACCACTCTATGGTGAAGCTTCAGTGTCACTATAACTGTAAATAAAATGTTAATGAATGAAACATACTCAGTTGTAATAACTAAATCTACCTCTGATTTCACAGAAAAGTAACTCAAAAGACAGCATTTGCAATTGCAAAGCTTTAAGGTTATGTAATCAATACCTATTTCGTTTTTCTATTAAATAAAACTAAATCTCTCTACTTTTATGACACAAAAGTACTTGCATGATGACCAATATGTTGGCAGAAATTCATAAATAAAATAATTTAATATACAATTTGGGTTACATTAATTTTGGGGGGAAAACATTTTACAACGGCTCCCAGGCATTGATACTTGGTTCTGTAAAGGATTCTGAAAACTGGAGTTAGAAAGAATTTTGTGAGACTGTGACTCATACCAAACTTATCTGGCAAAAGGAAGGATTGTTTTGGGGAGAAAATTAGGATGGAGACTCAAAGAAAAACAGATGAAAGAAGTACTGTGCCAGGAAGTTACATGTGAGTGTTGTGTGTGCACCTGCTCAGTATGCCCCATCATAAACTTATATCTCCTCTAAAATACCACATTTATTTATTTTATTTTATGTTTTGAACGATCTTATTTTATATAGTAATCTCAGTTCCTTCTCCCTTCCATTCTCCTGCTCTCCCATCTTCTCCCCATCCCCACTCCCATGCACTCCTCACACATTTAATTTGTAATGAAAAGATGGAGTACTAATAAAAGGAACTTCAAATTTTTCTGCTTTTCAAGTACAAGTAACTGTTTTAGGTCTCCTTTTCTGACACTATGTTACATGGTTTCTTCTATTAAATCCCCTCTGCTCTTCGCTTCTTACTGCTCTTCTTTTTCCAGTGCCATCTTTGACATATTGCTCCTATTTTCCTCCTTCTTCTCTTTTTAAATGCATTGACTACTTAAAACTTGCCAAGAGTTGAGAATTTAAAGTCGTAGGCATTAAATAGAGATGATTTTGCAAACCTTGCCCTTAACTTACAGGATTTCACTATTTGAAGAAATATTGTTATAATTGTAGGGACTGTTTCTGATCCAGGGACTCAGTAGAAGTCCTTGTTTGGACTCCTGAGTGCACATGCTCAATGATGAACATTGTGGTCAGTGCTGCACTGCATGAGCAGTTATAATACCTGATGTTTCTGCCTCTTTCTGTCAAGTCATTCTCATTATGAAGATTCATAACCTTGCAGAAGCAGAAGAATTCAAATGGAAGAATTTTAGCAATATAAGAGAACTTAAAAAAAAATCAACGAAAGCTTGTTTGGAGGTTCTAGCAAGAAAGCACAGCTACTCCTACACCCTTGACCAAAGACCAGTCCTCTTCTATTTGGGGAAGGTATCCTCTTCGATGGAGCATAAAGTTTCCAGAGGGATGCACACGGAGAAGTGAGGCGGGAAGGGGACACCTGCCTAGCAAGTCAGATCAGCAGAATCAACCCTGGCGATCAACGGGGTGAAAGATGTCACAGCCAGATTGCCCTCACATCCAGGATTTATCCCTACTGCTTGTACTGACTTTTTGGGAACCCATTTTCTTAGGATGGATACGTTGCTCAGCCTAGATATAGTACGGGGGCCGTGAACATTCCCCAAAGCTATGTGCTTTACCCTCTCTGAGGAGTGGATGAAGAATGGTGTGGGGAAGAATGTGGAGAGAATGGGGGAGGGGAGGGAGTGGGAACTGGGATTGATATGTAAAATGAAAAAAAGATAGTTTGTTTTCTTTAAAAAATAAAATCAAACAAACAAAATAATGAATTTTAAAATAAGCTTAGCAAAAGAAATCAATGAGAATCAATATAAGGATATATCTTTAAAGCAAACTCTGAATACAAAAATATATTCCTTGTGAATAATGTTGAAAGGTGGGCATGCATATTTCACATAAGAAATGTCAATAAGATAAAATTGTTTAATGTTTCTTCCACTCTTAGAATTTTTTTGTTTTCCAACTTTTTAATACAACATCTGTTTTTATTAGTGAATCCCTAGTCCCTTCCCTCTAATTATCCTCCCATCACCCCCACTACTATTCCTTCCCAACTTCATATCTTTCTTTGGTTTTGTTTGTTTAGAACCCACTGAATCTACTCAGTATTGCTGGTATGTATAAGTTCATCTACTGGATATATAGGTAGCCTCCTTCTCAGGCAAAACTGTCTTCTTCTCCAAGAGTCCATCAATTGCCAATAGGTCTTCAGTTGAGTGAGACTTATGGCTTCATCTACCCTCCTTGCTGGGGTATGTTCTTGTGTGTTTCTATGCAGGGCTTGTGTATGCTATTACAATCACCATGAATTCATATGTGAAGTCTGCCTGGTATAGCTTGAATATGTGGTTTTGTTATAATTATCCATCCTCTCTGATTTTACAAACATTTACCCCTTCATCTGTGATTCTCTCTGAAACTTAGGAAAAGCACAGAAGAGGCTGAACATATCCTGATATCTTACTTACTTCATCTTGGCCAGTTGTGAATTTCCACCTTAATTGCTATATACTGTTAAATGAAATGTGTTTGATGAATTTATCACTACGATGACTTATCAAATAAAGAATAGTTGTTACTGACCTAGGACCTATGAAAAACCTAGTCGCTGGTGAGATTAATGATTACTTTTATTTTCCAGTAATGTGTATATTATCTAGAACTGTGAAAGATAACAAGTAGGGTTGAAGCTTCCAGACCAGTAAAAGTTTGGTTTCTCCATGCCCAATATCTCAGATACATTGATATTTTAAGCAGTAGGGTCCCACCATCAGTTTTTCAAGAGTAATGATAATGTTGGGAACTTATGGTACCCCATTGAGCAACAACTCAAAAAGAGGCAAAATATTTCTGACATCAGTCTTTTTTTTTGATAGCCTATGGTCTCTAAAAGGGGTGTTACCACCATATACCTATCATAGGATAATCATTTTAAATTTAGTCTACACACATGCATGCACACACACATTTGTACATATACATAGGAATACACATATACAAATATGTACATATGTGTATGTGCCTCTGCAACAGTGTATTTCCTTATGATGTTCTCAAGGTCTTTAGTGCTAGTTATCCTCTCCATAGCACTTGCTCTACCCTGCCCTACCATCTCCTACTCCACTCAGCCTTTCCTGATCCATTATTTCCCTTCTCCCTATTTGTACCACCTGTGTTCCATCTCCCCTGTCTCAAAAGACTGCCCCTATGGTTATGTATCACTTCATGACTTCCCTGTGTACTCTAATATAGACATATGTATCTAAATATTGAAAGCTGACATCCACACAAAATAGAGAGCATGTGTCTTTCTGTGTCTAGGTTACCTCATTCAGAATGATTGCTTCCATATCTATACATTTGACTACATATTTCAAATTTTTATGTTTCCTTAACAACTGAATAAGCTTCAGTGTGTGAATGTACCACACTTTCATTATTCATTTATCAGTTGATGGACATCTCAGTTGTTACTATGCTCTGGATGTTATGAATAAAACAGCAATGAATAGAGATGAGAAAGTATCCTTATAGTAAGATGGCCACTTTAACAGTAGCAGTTATGAGTTTATCTTCATGTAGAAGCTTCCTAAGGCATATACATATATGAAACATGGTGTCCTAACAATAAACAAGAAGTTTTTTGTAATTGATGTCTGCTGGGAATGGGAAAATCAGTTTTCTCTAGTGGAATGTCACTGGGTTTATCAACCACATTCTAGGTCCTGCTCCATATCTAGGGTTTGATGAACAATACAAAGTAAATTCTCTGTTGTTTGTTTGTTTGATTGGCTTTGTGGCTTTCTGTTTCAGTTTGTTTTGTTGTCACAATTTTCTGTCTTATTGATTTTTTGTTTGCTTTGATTTTTACTTTTGTGGTTTGCTTTTCTTGAAAAAGAGAGAAAAAACATATAGTTGGGTGGTGGGGAACATAATATGGATCTGAGAGGAGTTTGGGAAGGATAAATACATGACCAAAATATATTATATGAAAGTAATTAAAGAGAAGTAAATGTGAATCTTTATATTTTAACTTTTAAATGTGTTATTTTGAGAATCCCTTTCCCTATATTCTTCAATATTTTTGAACAGAGAATTGGTCTTACAGACAATACCAACTAAATCCATTATATAGACATAATATAAATTATAGCTGAGTTTTTAAACTGAACTTAGTTAGCAATACAGTGTTTATGGAATGAAATGAGGCAAGTTTCTGTGCTTTCTATAGTTCAGACAAGCAAAAACAATGAGATTGGACATTCATAGCTATCCCAGTAATTTATTAGAGAGAAAACTATAATTTTTATATATAGGAAAATAGAGGTCATCCAAACAGTAGAGAAACTTAGAACAAATATTATAGAATTGAACTAAATTAAGTTATTTTGAAAACACAATTATCCTTAAGAAGATTCAACAATTATTTTAAGGAAGTTAATGTGCATGTTAGGTCATTCATTTTAAATCATTGGTTATAAATTTACATAATTTTGCTTATGTAACTAAATTATGTACCACACTTTACATGTATATAGAGTACTTTTATATGTATATCTGTGTGAATAATATGCCTCTATATTTTAAAAAAAACAAATATTTCCAAGCTATTTTAAGGCCCATTTTCCAGCATTAGATCATGTTCTAAGATTTATGCAATTGACAGAAACCTAAATTGATTTAAAAGAATATTTGATAACCCTGAGATGACATTTTCCAATTGCCTAAATGTGCAAATACCATCCCTTAGTTCATTTAATTCCTATTTTCCTTCATCAGTTTCTCTTTTCTTTATTTATGCTTCACACCACTTTAAATTGCTCAGATTTAGTGCTGTTACCACTTTTAAGTGCATCATTAGGGCAAAAGAATAACTTTAGTTTCTTCAAAGTCAAAGTCTGCATATTAAAATAGGACCCATTGCTAAGAGTAATACAGAGACAATAAAGGCAGTGGTTTCCACACAATTCCAGTATCTGATCTATCAGCACATGCACATGTGCTACTCAGAGCAAATAAACTGAAATCAGTGACCATTATTAATCATGGATATCACTGAGATATGAAACCTGAAACCCACAGCAATGATCTGCCTGCAAATATATAGAGTATCACAAATGTAATGGGAATAACCCACCACTTCTTATTGGATTTGACATGAAACTTGAAAGGACTGAGGCCCAAACTGTTGTAGGAGAAGTGGGTTGTATCCCACCATCCAGCTAGCTTAGCCCCCGAAATAACCACACAGAAATTGTATTAATTAAATTACTGCCTGGCCCATTATTTTTAGCCTCTTATTGACTAACTCACACATATTAGTTTAACCCATCTCCATTAATGTGTATCACCACTTGACTGTGGCTTACTGGCATGACTCTAATCAGCATCCGTCTCGAGCAGAAGAACCATGGCACCTGCCACACTGCCTTGTTTCTCCCAGAATTCAGTTCTTTTTTCCACGACTACCTAAGCTCTTCCCTATCAAAAAGCCAAGGCAGTTTCTTTATTCAACCAATGAAAGCAACATAAATACAGAAGGACCTCCTACACCACACTGTAACAGGCTGCTTAGTCTTCTTAGATATCAGGCCTCGATTTTAATTTTCTGAGACAGAGGAAGAGACACCAAGCACAGTCAATCTCCAACATCCCCAAAAGCAAGAAGGAGGCCTGGTAGATACAGTTACTAGGCCAGGCCAGGCTTGTGCCAGCCTCTACTATCAGTAAACTAAGTAAATAAAGACAAAGGTTGGTGCTTGTCCAGGCATGCTCAAAAATAGAAAACTATAGCCTTGATCAATCACACTGTCTAGCCCTGGGCTGGCCAGTTAGAATGCAATAATATGATTGCCACTTGCTTGATGTAACCTCCCCTTTGCAGGGCTTCAAAGGAGCCTGTGAGATCTTCTTGGGATCATTACCATCTTGCCGTTATGTAGGATGGTCGACCCAGTATGCTGGAATAGGAAACGCTCTTGCTGATTGCATATGTTGATTGTGTTCTTTGTGGGATTTCTCCAGGACCCTAACAGAGCTCATATTTGACACTGTTCAAAGGCCAAGAATCTGAGACCACATGATCAAGTTGTAAGGACAAAATGGAGTGTTCTTCACAGTTCATATCTGAAATCCATCTTATTATTCATCTCTCTATACTGCTCTATTATTAATTAAATTGAATTTATTTGATCATATGAATATGTTAAATTTATATATACAAATTTAGAAATTTTGTATTTCAATGCATGTATAGTTTTTTAATATAATACTGTTAAAACTAGTCAGTTCTTTATGGAGTCTTTTCCTCCTTGTCTTGGAAGGGCAGAGTCCTTGCTGTTATCTGTCTTCATGCCACTGAACAATAGCTGCTCAAAACATTTTGTTCTTACCAGATTGTAAATTAGTAACCATTACTGAACCTTTCCCAATCCCTTTCTCCACTATTTGCTGATAGTCTAGGAATCAAAAATCTCAGTTTCTATCGGTCAGCCTTTTAGATTCCATCTATGAGTGAATCTATGATGTATCTCTCTAATTTTGCCTTGCTTGTGTCTTTTAATAAAATAATGTCCAGTTCCAACCATGTCATCACATGAAACACTTTTGTTCTTCCATTTGTTTAACAGTATTCTCTTATGTATTGCAACTGGTTTTATTTATCTTTTCATCTCTTGCTGGGCACAGGTTGTTTTCACTCATGGCTTCTGTGACAGTGTTGTCATGAAAACAAAAGTGAGGAGGGCTCTTTGAGATGGTTATTCATTCTCAGGGGTAGATAGGCAATAATGGGATTGCCAGGTAATACGATAGTTTTATTTCTGGTTCTTTGAGAAGGCTCCATGCTTTTTCCCATTATGTCTGTAGTCATTCACATCCCCCCTCTTAGGGTAAAAGGCTTCCCTTTCCTCCAGAACTCTGCTAGTGCTTACTACATAATTGTTTTGCTTCTAGCCATTTTTACTGAGACAAAGTAATCCACATTTCTTCAGTGGTTAGTGACACTGATGATGTTTCATTTACCTGTTGGCCATTTGTACTTCTATTTCAGGGAAATAGTCCAGTTAGGGCTAATGTCCACTTTAACAGATCATTAATACTAATTTGTTTTGAATATTTGGAGTTGCTTATACATTCTGGAGATGAGTCTCTGGTTAAATTTATGTATCACAAATATTCTTTTCCATACTTTAGGCTGTTTCTGAATTATGATCATTCCCTTCACTGAGAAAATGCTTTTGAGTTTCATATAATCCCATTTGTCTGTTTTAGCTTTGGTTTTCTGATCCAAAAGTGTATGGTGTCTTTAGCAAGGAAGGCTTAGCCTAAAGTTCTGGCAGGCAGCCAAGAATGACACAATTTCCTGTATGGTTTGGAGAAGGTCATGGAACCCAAACCCCTTGCTACAACTTAAAGGGAGTTGCCTTGTGCTTAGCTCTCTTGAATGTCACAGGGCTTTATTTGAGTTTGACTCCAGAGAAAACATCATCCTTTCATGCAGGGTAACTCCAGTTAAACTATATATTGTATATTTTAAGAAATTTTATAAAATAGAACTTTTCCTATGTCTTTAATCCATTTTAGTTGATTTATCAACTGGTAGAAGATGTGACCTAATTTTATTTCTCTGCATATGGATATATTTTCCCCAGGGCTTTTTATTGAGAAAGGTGTGCTTTCTCCAGTGTTTGTTCCTGGCACTTTTGTAGATAATAAGTTAGCTTTAGACAGATTTATTTTATTCAAGGCTCTACTGTGTTTTGTTAATCTGGTTTGGAATGCTGGGGAGTAATATCCTGACAAACATGCATTTGCAAAGTATTATGAAGTCCATTAGTATAACGCCTTCTTTGTTCCTTTTGTTAGCATGATGTTAGTTCTTAAGGTTTTCCTGTAATTTCATAGAAAATTCTACAGAGGTTTTTCTATTTTGATAAAGAGTATCATTCGTATTGGGATGTGGACTTTAATGAAAACAGAAAGCCTTGCGGGATATGGATATTTTGATGACAATGATTCTTCTAATTAATGAACTTGAGGTGTGTGTGTATGTGTGTGTGTATGTGTGTGTGTATGTGTGTGTGTGCATGCTCTTTTGTATAAATTTCAAAATTTTACAAAATTTTATACTAAACACTGGTGAAATATATTTTAAGTTTTATTGTGTATCTATTATAACTAGACTTGCTTTATGGTTGTTTCATAGAATTCACATTGATATATGGTGATGCTGTTGATCTTTCACATGTTTGCTTTTAGTTATAACTGAGCAATGAATAGTTCTAAAGTGGCAATTTTACTAATTTTGTCCTTTGACAATTATATACTTCTATTAAAACAGTTTGATTACTCTTTCCTTCATCTTCTTTGGTATCACTTTCATCAGTATCAGCCCACACTGTACCTTAAAAGTCCCTTTTTCAGATCTATGACTTCTGGGTTTGCTTTATGACCAATTTATGTTATCCAGAGATGTCTGTGTGACCAGTGGATTGTATTGTGGCTATCC
>JAQHUG010000139.1:3353474-3364915 GCA_028555095.1 Dicrostonyx torquatus | reverse complement strand
CTTCTTCTGTGGATTTTTCTCTCTTCAGATCTACAATAAAAATTTAAAGTTGGTTTGTTTCTCTGATGTTTAGATTTTTTGTTCATTGTGTAATTTAGGTATTAATCCCTTTTCAAATACATGCCCCCTTTTCACTTGGTAGGATTTTTTCTTTGCTATTTAGTTTCATGAGATCATCAGGTTTTTTTTTAACTCTTGTAAATAGTTTTTTATTGATTTTTATTGAGCTCTACATTTTTCTCTGTTCCCCATGCTCCCAATTTATTCCCTTTGTTAGTTGTTTCCTTTATTTCCTAAGCAAATTGAATACTTTTTAGAAAGTCTTACCTGGTCCTTGTGGGGTAACATAGCTCTTCTCTTCTAGCAGGTTTTGGATTTCATGCTGAGTTCTTTGACCCATTTGGAGTTAAATTATGTGAGTGTGACAGATATGATTATAATTTCATAATTTACATATAGACATCGAGGTTCCAAGCACCATTTATTAAAGATACTATCCTTCCTCCAGTGTCTGTTCTTGGCATCTTGGTCAAAAATTAAGTGGCTATGATTTTATGGACTTGAAATTTAGTTCTTCTATTACTTTTTCCTTTGTGTCTGTTTTGTTGTCACATCCATGCCTGTTTTATATGCTAATTGTGTATATTGCCAGTCTGAATAAAGTGTTTATTAATTCTAGGAGTTTTCTGGTGGAATTTTTTGGTTCTTTCAATGATAGAAGAACAATACAATAAAAGAAAATGGGAAAAGAGGAAGTTAGAGTAACCATGTTTGTATGGATATCAAATATCAAATTGAATCACTAATATTATGTTTTCAAGCTGGAAATTCTGTAGAAGCTAGGAAACTAGAGCCAGGGCTTTGGGAGCAGGATGTATTAAGGGATGAGGGATTAGATAATTTAGCTAATATAACAATAAGCATGAAGAATACTGGGGATTCAAAGATATAAATAATGTGTGGGTATGGGAATAGTGGAGTTAGAGTGCTAGAGGCTACTGAAAGTGAATGGGACATGGAAAAGTCATATGGCAACCTAACCAAATATATATAATTTATTTAAGATCATTGCTTCCTTGTTATTGGTTCAAAAATTTTCATATGATCTGTAATCTCTAGGGGTATTAGAAATAGCTAACCACTAATAAAGATTTTGGCATTTATAAAAGTTGGCTAATTAAATTTACTTCTTGAGAAATATCTTTGGAATCTCTAGAACTGTGTGTCGAGATAGTTTAAACACGTTTTTATGTACTTCCAATTTTAGGGTTTTTTTTAAATAAGTGCTAGAGTCACTTTAAATTTTAGGAAACAAGCTTCTAAACCTGGGTTGTGAGAGGAAAAATTATTATTTTGGGATTAAAGCCTGAAAGAATAAAAAATCTATAGTTTTTAGTGGCATGTAGAGACTGCATGAACATGTGTTTCTTCAGTGTTATTTACTAGGGAAACATAAACCTATGCAGGTAAATTGTGCAAGAAAACCATTGCAGAAGAAATAGCATAGCTGTTGAGAATTCCTAGAGATAGATTACTCTCCAAACAAAACTGATGCCGGTATGGAAATACAAGTTGACAGAAACCCGTAGGCCAACTCTTCACCCCTTTGTAATGAAATGGAATTCTGCCTTTAAATCTGAAGGGAAAGAAACCCACAACATTGCATGCAAACTACCTGAATGTAATTACGTCAAGTGAAGCACAGAGAATGTAGCCGCCATATAAGCCTGGGTGGATGAAGGCTCACAAGGGTGATTGCTGCCACAGTCTGACCAGATAGATCAAAAAGACACTTGAAATCACTGTATGGAGAACTTCTGATGCCTACTAAAATCTGCCAATAGCTTCCCTCACAGTTATGGTTTGTATTACATAGGATTCAAATCTAGTTGCAGATAGCCCAAGACAAGTTTATACTGACTTATTCAAGATAGACATTGCATATTTGTTATTTTTATATATTTTCTTGCATTGATTAAAATAACCCCCAAAGTAAGGGTGCCATTTATTCTCTGTACACAGTAAGGAAATGTAAAACTAACTTTTTGCTTTCACCTTGTCCTGGAGCAAACAGGTTTTATAGAGCTAACTTCTAGGACAGCTGAGCCTATTACTGAACTATCTGAAGGTGACATTTAGCAATACCATAATCTCCGTTTTTTCTCTTTTCTTCATATTATAGTTAATATTGTTGAATAACCCCAGTATCTACTTTTCAAATGCATGTGCCTATGTAAATTCTATCATGAAAATTAAAGTAAATATAAATATATACATACATGAATTTATCACAAATAATTTAAAACTATGTTGTAATTTGATTCTTGACTTTTCCTACAACTTATCTTAATAAATAACATTGTATACATACATACACACTGAATATTTATAATCTTCCCAAATTTTAGGCATTTCTTCCACCTGCCAAGTTTTTCTTTATGACAAGTGCATGTAAAAAATAACACAGAAAAATTTCCAATGTAATAGCACAAAAGTATCTTTAAACACACTACCATCTTTATTTTTATGATAAAATCCTTTTGAAAAACCTAAATCTAGTATCGATACATTCATTAATTATAAATTGTTTATTGCATTTTTGCATTCCAAGCTGTGTCTGTCAACTCGTTTGCTTTTAAATACATTGTAACACTTGGGGGAAAACAAGCAAACAAACAAACAGCTCAATGTAGCCACTTTTATTTTCCTTCTGTTTCATTGGGGTTTTGTTCTGGTTTTAGCCAGTGGTGCTGTAACTTTTCTGGAGCATTGTCTAATAATTTCAATGTACTCTTGTTATATTACACTCTATGTATTAGTGAGGACACAAATCCAGCTGCTGAAGAATAATAGGCAAACAGAACTCTAAAGTAAGTTCTCCCTCCCTCCCTCCCCCCCCCTCTCTCTGTCTCTCTCTCTCATGGAAGTTGCCATAACAGCATTCCTCAGAGAATCTTCATAATCATTTTTTCTTCTCTCAAATTGCTCTGATCTGTACCTCCATGATCAAAGATAGTTGGCTATCATTTCCACATTACTAGATAAGGGAAATGGAAATGCATGATTAGTATGATCTGTTATATTATATTGTATCAGCAATGACATTATCCCATGCAACTGCATTGAGAGAACTGGGGTGGTTTGAAGGAAAGTCAACCCCATAAGTTCATATAGCTGAATACTATTATGGATGGTTACTATGCTGATCTCGTTGGAAGAAGCTGTCGCTGTCTTTGAGGTTTCAAAAGATTTATGGGATTCCCAGTATTTTCTCATCCTACCCCTTACCTGTGGATCAACAGGTAAGCTCACAGTTGCGGTTGTTCCTGCTGCATTCCTTTGTTCTTCCTTCACAGACTCTAACCCGCTGAAAAAATAAGTCCAAGCTACACATGTTCCTTTATTAGTTGCATTGTCCATGGTGTCTTCAACAACAATGAAAAAATAACTAAGACACTTGGAAGCATTGATCTTAGCTTTGTAGATGTATAAGTGATTATTGGAAGTCTGGGTTTCTCGAACAGACACCAGAAACTGAGGACCATGTATCTGCTTTTTATTTCCATCCATCTCCGTGGTCATGGCTGTCAATCTAAGTTTAACATGATTTTTATCTTGCTCTTACAGCACTTCTAGGTAACAATTACACATTTATTCTCTTCTTGAAATGTACCCTTAGCTTGACTTCATGCCTTAGGAGTCATATTATTTCTCTTATTTCTCTGTAAGATCTTTGCAAATTCATTTTCTTCTACCTGTGAAGTGCTGGAGTTCATCATATGTAACACCAGACTCTTTTTCTTTTTGTATTATTTTATGTCCACTAAAAAATTGTTCCATTCTTGACTTCAAACATCATATGTAAGAAAATGTTTTCCCAAAATATTTTCTTCTCTTTTTCTCTCATAATTTATGGTACCATTCAAGTATTTTTTAAAATACTCTTTATGGCAATTATGAAACTGATGTGCTTCTGTGTTGAGCAATGCTCTGTCTGAAATAAATTTTGGTGGAGTTGAAAATTTGAGTCATTAGCATAGCATTGGTGTTATGTAAAAAAGGAGGGAAGCAAGAAATTCAGTGTTTGAATGTGTGATTTTGAACACTGACAACCTAGGTAAAAATCTTCATTTTCTAGAGATCTGCTTGCCTCTGCCTCTCGAGTGCTGGGATTAAAGGCATGCGCCACCATCGCCCAGCTAAAATCTTCATTTTCTAAAAGTTATTCAGAAAGGTGATTCTACAATGGTGATCACTAAGAACTCTTGGTATGTTAGCATTTGCATCAGAAGGAATATTAAGTAAGAAAAAGGCAGAGATTTTCTGGGATTCTTTCTTTGGGTGTTTCTGGCCTTGCTGAATTACCTAGCTAAAGTCACACAGCCCATTTTTTTTTCACAAAAATAGCCATTGGATGGAAAACTCTTTTCAATGTGGACCTCAATGAACTTACATATTACTCTGGGGTGTTAGCTGAAGAATATTAGCTATCTTCCTCCTCATGTGTAGGAAAAGTATTTCTTCTCTGTAGTGTGACTTTATCTGTAGATGGTCAGCTATTAAGCAATGTTAATTTATATATTTCACCTGAGATTTTTTTAATTGAATATTCAAGATAAATATCTGATTATTGAAATGTGTAGTTTCCTCACTTGAAAGTACTGATTATTTCACACACTCCATTTTTTCCATATTTAGACATGAAAATTGATCTTAAGTTGACAAATTGACAGTCCTGTGAAAATATGAAGTCATCCAAGACAGAGTAGAAAAAGTTCATAAGGTTGTTACTTGTCAGTTGAATATCACTCCTGGGTGAAGTGAAGCCTATGGGTGCTTACACTGCTTTCTGAGCAAACTTTCCTGTATCAGAACTCCCAAGAGCTAGGAACATGATTTCCTCACTGAGCTTCTCCAACAGTCAGCTGCCTGAAACACAGGAGGCACTCGACATTGTGATGATGTCATTTGTTTAGAATCAAGGAAATAGATGTATCTTAAGGTGAAACTTCTACTAAAAAAAGAAAACAAACTACATCTTATCCTAACTGAATCATTATTTAAAGCATAGTAGATTTGGGCGAGAACTTTTAAAGGTCATAAAAATATATTTCTGTTATTAGTATTTGCATGTTGAAAGCCTCATAATAGTTTTTGGCTTCAGTTTGTTTGATTTGTTTTTGAAAATGTAAATGAAAAACTGAAAAGAACCCAAGCATCCTTCTTCAAACACTATAAAGCCTAGGGGGGGTCTTTTACTTTTCACTAGTGTGCCACAATAATTTATCGCAGTTGTTATAGCAACTATGTCTGCCTTTAGGGGAAGTCCAAATTATTATCCCACTTCGGAAAGACTCTGCAGCCAGATGCATCACAGTGAGGCAGAGTGCTATACTGAAACAAACCACCATGGACAAATGTGAAAAATGATAACTTCTGATCCCTGCAAGATGCATGGCTATGCAACACTTTAACTGTTTTCCATTCCCTGGCTTTTAGGGCAATTACACTTTAGGCTGCAGGGTACAGTGTTAGATGCAATTTTCTATCTACAAACTTTCCTCTATTAAATACTTTTTCAGCATGAAAAATTTCATGTTTTTAGATGTGGTATGAAACACATGATTCTAGAAGCATCTATAAAGTTCAGGTATAGTGATAAAACAAGAAATTTTATCTTAATTTGAAATTCATTTATGAAAACAACTTAGTATTATATACATATATGTTATTCTAATGGAAACGAGTAAATGTATTTTTGTGTATCTTTCTAATTTTCTTGGATAAAATTGTTATATAAAGACAAAGAAATAAGGTATATTAATAGAATAAATACCATGTTAAATTTTTCCACTGTTAGCTTCTGTGAATATCTTGAAATGTACATGCTGTGTTGATAGCTTCTTGACATAGTATTCTAATCTGCTTTCAATAACTTCTTAGTTTAGGATTGCTGAGTCATTTGATAGCTTTTTATTTATTATTTGTTTTGCTAAATATAGAGCTAATGTACAAAATATTGGGCTTCTTTATGACATTGTCATACATATGTATATCATTGTAGCTTTTGCATATTCCTATCCATCAAACTCTTCCTCACATGCCCTTGTATTCTGCCCAAATAGCTCCCTTGTACTTCAGATCACACACACACACACACACATACACACACACACACACATTCACACACACTCACAATATATAATACAAATATGGATTCTGCATATGAGAAAAAATTGTTTTTATCTTTCTGAGCCTGGTTGATTTCATTTGCCAAGTTTATCCTCTTTTATAAGAATTTTACTACAAATACTACAAATAGCACAACCGTTTTGTTCATTATGTCTAAATAAAATGTAATTTAATGGAAATGGAAATAGATGCAAGAAAATAATCTTTATTATTTATAAAAACATGGAAATATGAATGAGAATTATATTGAGTTTTCATTTTATTTTGTCATACTGGCTATCAGCAAGAAAATTCTGGTAAATGTAATTGGAAGCTTCTCTCCTGTCTGACAGTTCCTGAATAACCATTTAGAGGCTTAATATTAGTTACAAACTGTTTGGCTTATTAGTTCAACCTTATTAATAACTAGCTCTTACAACTTAAATTCATCCATTCTTATTATTCCATACTTTACCATGAGGTTTGTGGTTTGCTACTTCACATCTTATTTTGTCAATGACTGCTGGTGTCTCCCAGACTTTGCCTTCTTTTTCCCGTATCTTTGCTTGTATTTCCTGTCTAGATTTCTGCCAGTCAATTTCCCCAATCAATTTGTTTATTAACCGATGGTAATAAAATATATTCACAGCCTACAGAGAGGTTTCCCACATCATCAGAGTGCTCTTAGATATTACTATAGAAATGTCATTTAGTGAAGCCACTGTGGAAATATATAGAGAGGTACCTCAAATCATAAAACTAAGATAACCATGCTTCAGCATATTTCTTGAGTAATCCAAGCCATGCGCTACAGAGAGATCTTTGTACATGCATGTTCATGGTGACAATATTTTCAGAGAAGAACCATATTGTTTTCCATAAAGGAAATAGTTAAGTATAACTTTTGCTGCTAAGTCATTGTTATTATTAAGCCAGGTCTGGCCTTGAACTCACAATCTTCTTACTTTTTAGTCTTTAGAGGTTGGAACTACAGAATGCACTGCCATACCCAGCGGGGTGATACATTTAATAAAATAGGAGATTCTTTGTTATAGGGAGAGGGCCTGCTTGTACGTCCATGCCTCCTGGCTAATTTAGCCCCAAAATAACCACACAGAAATTGTATTAATTAAATCACTGCTTAGCCCATTAGCTCTAACTTCTTATTGGCTAATTCTTACAAATTGATTAACCCATTTCTATTAATCTGTATATTGCCATATGACAGTGGCTTACCAGGTAAAATTCCCAGCATCTGACTCTGGTGGATCCATGGCATCTCTCTCTCCTACTCCGCATCTCTTCCTCCCAGCATTCAGTTCTGTCTTCCCTGCCTACATAAGTTCTGCCCTATCAACTAGGCCAAGGCAGTTTCTTTATTTATTAACCAATAAAAGCAACACACAAAGAAAAGGACCTCCTACACCAATTCTTCAGTAAATCAGGGTAATTTATGGAAGATATACATTAGTTGCTTGATTTGATGGAGTCATCAATACTACTACGACAAAAAAAAAATCTTTATAAAGTAAACTATAGTAAAAATACATTGTGAATTGCCATTTAATTATGTATGATTGTATGCATAAACAAAGTTGTTTATAAGCATATTTGAATACATTTTCCCTGGTAATATTTTTACAGAATAGTGTCTACTTTGTGCTTATTTTTATAAACTGGTCAAAAATTCATAAAAGTTTATGTCTTTTGTGCATGAGCAAAACAGAGAAGAATAATTCACTGTGTTAGAATTGGTAGCAATAGTCTAGTCTAACTTGTAGAAGTTTTAAAACAAGAAATCAGGTATCTTTACTCCATCTTCTCCATATGTCTCAAAAGTTATTCGGCAGTAGTGAAAGTTTATTACATGTGGTGAGTGTTTAAGACTTTTGGAATGGAAAACCTTTTTTTCCAAGGGGAAAGCTTATTCTGTTAATCATGTTTTAAATAAATGCTGATTGGCAAGGCAGGTAGTATAGGTGGGAAAACCAGAGAGGAAGTAGTGGTGAGAACAGGAGAATTCGGGGAAGCAGGAAGCTCCCTTGGTATTCCTGTGCAGACCATTGAAGAAGCAGCATGTGTCCCTGTCCCACCTGAGGAAAAGTACCAGCCATGTGGCTAACATAGATGAGAACAATGGGTTAATATAAGTTATAAGAGCTAGTAAGAAGACTGAGCTAATGGGCCAATCAGCTTATAATCTTATGGAGACCTCTGTGTGATTTTCTTCGGGGCTTGCCAGCTATGGGGTACCAGGCAGGACAGTAACCCTAACGAAACAGCCCTCATGATACAATCAGTTATAGGTGAAAAATCGGGTGAATGCATTGGCCTTTGTTCTGCACTCCCTGATTCATTTGTAGCTTTCCATAGGCATTATAGTTATTACTCATGCTCTCTTGAAAACCATTAAGAACTATAAGTATTCATACTGGGTTAGAAAAAAGTAGGAAAATGAGACACTGAAAACATGTAAATAAAAATACTAAACACAATGGTATATTCTTTGAGAAAAAATTCTGTGAAAAAGAAGACTGCTTTTTTATGAATATACTAAATGCTGAAGCTTGACTGTTCTATGAACTTCTATTTTACAAACATCTGGAAATGCTCTTGTTAGTGTCTTGGAAGCAGCAACTTTTACCCAAAGCAAGGATATATTCTCTAAGTGTTAAATTGAGGCAGTTTACTTTCAGACTAAATAAGTAGGCCCGAGTTTTGCCATGTCAGCTTGCTTTGTTTCTTAGAAGAATGGTATGTACATGGACCACAAAGATACAACATAAAGGACAAAGAGTGTTGCTATCAAGTTTTCATCTTGCCTAGAATACTATCCTTCAACAATCCTAAAGTATTTGTGTCTTATGCCAGGGTCACATTTGCCTCAGACCAATCAAGATGCTTTCATCACACCCCTAAATAAGAAAGAGAAGAATATTTTCCCAAGTGAATATACCTTGTGAAAAAAGAAGAGGGGGATAGCTTTTCCAGTGGTTAGACTTACAATCTTAGTCTTACTGATAGTCTCATTGTACATTGACTGTACAATGGATGTGCAAACTGTATATTTATCCTTCCCTACTCAGCAGAGTACTGTCAACAACACTAAGTGTATTGAGAGGACATTGTTCATGATATTTAAGAAGAATGGGTTCTCTCAGGTGACAATTGCCTGGGTCAGTACTTTCTAAACTATAAAGTATGTTCAGGCAATATTTAGGACTTTCTCACTCCCTTAAAAAAGCACTGAATATCTAAAAAATGTCTGGTTGGTGAACTCTGTAACATTTTATTACGGAAAATTTTATGGGGTTCATACACATACAAAATCTCCATTGTTTATACAAAGACTGGAACTTAATTCTCTAAATTAAGATGTTTGTCCCATGCTCAGCCACACTCTTATTTACATCATCAAGAGTTGCTCATTTCTGTCTTCATCTATTTTATTAGACAAGCTGTTAACCACAGAGAGCTAATTTAAAAACTGTTCCAAAAAGATCCAAGACGGGTGATAAAACACATGCATGGTCCAATACAATTGCTGTCCAATACAATTAGGTATTAAACGGGAAATCTGGATAACAGATGTGAGTAAAAACTGAAAATCTCTAGTGCAATAAAGTAAAACAATAAAATTTAGAAAGTACAACAGGAAAAATACAGAGACTATCCCACGGGGGTGGGCAGCCTCTAGAGAATTCCCAGTTCCTGGTTAGAGGAAGTGACTTGAAACAAATTTATGTGAGTGAACCTCAGAAAAATAAACCCCATTGTTTCAGTTTCAGAAACTAAAAATAAATCACAGCCAGGCCAGGGTGGCCAGGGTGGCACATACCTTTAATTCCAACACTTGGGAGGCAGAGGCAGGTGGATGTCTGTGAGTTCAATGCCAGCCTGCTCTATAAGAGCTAGTTCCCAGAACAGTCAGGACTCTTACACAGAGAAACCCTGTCACGAAAAATAAAAGCAAAACAAAAACACCAAAATCCCAGAAAGCAAGAAGTAGAAGAAAGACAGATATTGATTTCAGCAGGACAGGAGGGAAGACAGAGGTGCCATGACAACTCTTCCCTCTCAGCAGCCACTAAACCAGAACCACTGGCTAGTCACTATCTGGCTGAATCCACAGCTTGCTGGCTACAGACCTACTGTGACTGTTCAGAGGGCCCCATATTGAAACACGGTCAGCAGGATTTCTCTAAGCTGTGAGGAAGTGAATTTTCATTTGCATACTAGAGCATTCACTGTAGTGGAAGTCTTACCAGTGATTAGGTCTGTAAGAAAATGTAAACATTAGACTCCTAGTAGAACACCCAACAGAAGGAAGGACAGCCAAGCTGGAAATGCAACATTTGCAACTAGTCTTAGGAAGAATTGCCTGGAGGTGTGTGACCAGTACCTGTGTTCTGAACCCTAAAGACTGCCCTTTGATGGGCCCAGCATTTGTGACTTAATCTCTCGAGATACCTCACAGAGATGTGCCAGTTATCTTGTGGACCCAAAAGGATGAGATAAGAGTCCAACCATCTAATGTTAATTAATTGATTCATGGAGACTGCATCAGTTTTCTCCCTTTTATGTTTGCTCCTCATTGTCGACTTAACAGGTCAATTATTTCTTTACTCTTATCATCTCATATCTTCTTTTTGTACTCTAGTCTTCCTTCCTTCCTCCCCCTTCCTTCCTTTCTTCCTTCCTTCTTTCCTTCCTTCCACCTTCCTTCTTTACATCTTTGCTGTCTGTCTTTCCTTTTCTCATTTTTTCATTTTTCATTTTCCTTACATAGGCTGTCCTGATTTATGGGATTTCCATTTTCTAACCTCCCAACAACAGCTGCTCTTTTTAGGTTACACAATTCCATTTCTTTACATCTTATTTTATTCTACACTTAGCCAACGTTACCTCACATTCTCCCAGTTCTCTATGTTTCTTTCCTAATATTCGCTTTTCCCTCCCATACCATTTTTATATCAACACGATACTAATCAGAATTATTACTATAATGTTTTCTTTCTATTCACACTCACAGTAGCTAATGTCTAACTACACATCATTGTATCACAAAATAATCAGAATTTAATGGGTGGTGTTTTATTACTAACTATTGATGTATGTTCACAGTGGAACTACTCTTAGTTAGTAATTTCTTTTGTGGACTATATTCTCTTCTTTCAGGAGATAATTAGGATTGCTGAACATTAGTGGACAAAAACAGCACCTTTAAGCTTAATGTCCTTTGTTAATGGCTAAGGTCCACCAATGAGTGA
>JAQHUG010000139.1:3325160-3343866 GCA_028555095.1 Dicrostonyx torquatus | reverse complement strand
TATTAGCCTGATAGGCTAAAACCTTTCTCCATCAGCATTATGTCCTCAAACAGTAAAATTTTGGTAAAAGAGCATGGATGGAAGCAACTATATTACATAGCTCTCTATATCTCATTACTACTCTCCATGAACTGGCAAGCTTCTCCTTCTTGTGCCACTGTGGTGGCACTGCTGTAACTCTCTCTTGGCAAGTAGCCTTGCTGATATACTTTAAGAAATTTTTTTCTATTTCTGAGGAAGCTAGGGAACTGGAGCCATAAAATATTACAAGTAAACAACTGATATACTACAGGGTGTTCCATTGATCAGCTATAACATAACACATTTATGAATTAGTATTATTGAAAATGTCCTGGGATCAACCAAAATTCTATACTTCTTTGTGAGAATAAACAGGGCATAGTATGGAGGTGAAGTAGCCAAAACATAGGACAAGATTAATCTTCTCTACCTTCAACATTCTACTTCCTCATCCATATGTTGCTGCCCTTTGCTCCTGGTACCTTTGGGGTTGTGATGAGCTAAATTATTCGGTTGCAGGGTTGAATGCAGTCCAAATATTTTCTACATTATTGAGCACCAATATATTTTCAATGAATCAGAGAATCTCTCTTATAAGTAAGCTTGGCCATGCTAGCTCATAGAGGAGACTATTTGTAGCTCAGGAGATCTTCATAATATTGGAGATTCAGTGGTGATACCCTGTATGTATGTATATATGTATATATATTTTTTGCTTAATTAAAAATATTTGATAATGTGTTGTTCATGTTTTAAAATCATTCAGGAACTCACAAACTATCAATTTATCTCTCAATCAGTCTTCCCATATTGACTCTGTTTCCACACAAATCTCAACACATTTCACTTCTTGTAACCCAAATATGTCCCCATTATCCACTTTTGCCATTTTCCATACCATCTTAAGTGATCTCAAGCTTTACAAACCCACTTATGAGTCTAAATAATTCAAATAAAAAGAGCCTCTATTAATTGTGGTTTCTATTGTTGCAGCAAAACACCATGACTGAAAAGCAAGTTGGAAAGGAAGGATTTACTTGGCTTATACTTACACTCATTGTTTGTCACTGTAGGAAATCAGGACAGGAATTCAAACAGGAAATGATCCTGTAGGCAGGTGCTAATGCAGAGTCCATGGAGGGTTGCTGATTACTTGATTGTTTCCCTTGACTTGCTCAGCCCACCATGTTTTAGAACCCAGAACCACCAGTCCAGGGGTGGCACCACTCCACCACTGATCTCTAAATGAGAAAGTGCTTTCCAGCTGGATCTCAAGGAGCATTTCCTCAACTGATACTCTGTTCTCTGATGACTCTAGATTCTGTCAAGTTGACACCCAAATCCAGCCAGTACACTCATCATGCCAATCCTGAGATCCTTACTGTAGTAAATTCTTTTTTAAGTCTCTTGTGAATGTTGTCATATTATGTGTCCAGTAAATTGAAATTCACTGTATTTTTCATACCTTGTTCAATAATGCCCATCTCTTCCCTATTGTCTTCCACCCTCTGATGTTTATGGGATCATAGCATTTGAAAACTAAGAGTCCCTCGTGACTTTTATGAACCATTGCATCAGAGATTGACTTCAGGATTAGAAACATTCAGCCTTTGGAACAAGAGGAGGTGAATATTATACCACCCAATGCCTCTGTCTCTGTTACAGAACAAACTAAAAGTTATAGTTACTATTTCCTAATGCCTTGTTACACTTTTCTGTCACAAATTACACTCAACCTTCCAGAGCCATTTGGTAATGCTTCCTTCTCTTTTTGCCAATAAACATATCAGAGGAGATCATGCCTGAGGGAGAATGTAAATGGAGAATCTAAAGGAATACTTGGTCTTTAAAAGGACTGACAGGAGAGCAAAGAACTCTCCACAAACCTGTGATTTTCCCTCCTGTTGCTTAGTAGTACCCCTAAACCTATTCTCCCCCTCTAAATTGACAAATGCCTTTCTGTCAGGTATGTACTACTTACGCAATTTTGAACAGCCATTTCTAGAACAAAACAATCTCCTCTACCAATCTTTTTCTCCAATGTTGTTTCTATAAAGGTAGAAAGTAATCTGACCCAAAGGCCTGAATAACAACACACCACTGATGTAGGCAGGGGCAGGAACAATCGATTCCAGAATGAACATTTCACCTATCATGGTAGAAGAAAGCTCAACTCCTTCCAGGTGCTTGTAGTAGAAGGTGAGTATTTTAAAAGCTCAGCTAAAGTCGGCTTTTGGTCCACAAATACAAAGAAGATGAGATTTCCTTGAAACATCTTGAAGGAAATAAACCCATTTACTATCTAATGTGTATGCATAAGGGAGGAATATATTATTAAGAATATCCTGTAAATGTGAAAATCATGCAGCTATATAACAACTCAACTATAAGAATAAGGTTTTATCTAATTGTTGCTTTTGAAGATTATCTCTTCCATTCACTTAACATGTTCATAAGTAAAGGAACAAGGTGAAACAGAAAACAATAGTCCAGATGCGAATTGTGGGCTCTGAAGCTGTCTGACTCATACCTACTGCTCTCATGCAGTATAATTGCCTGATATGTTTTCTTTCTCTTTTGAACAAAATATTTTGCTACAAGTTGTTACTGTGTATGACTTTCTTTTATTCCTATTCTTTGGCAAGAAGCAAGAATCATGACTGACTGTGGAGACCCCATGGTAAGACATTCATAATTCTCAGATTGATACTATCTGCCACACCCTGTAAGATTTTATCCTGCAACCTTACCTAGGGATATGGGGCGTAAAGAGAAGACAGCACAGACATAAGACATAAAAGGATGGTTCGTGAGGAATACGAGCACTCTAATGGAGTGGTACTTGATTCCACTAAAACCCAGAACCTCAGAGTGTTTATTATGTACAGGACAGGTGGGGGATTATATAGCTTCTGTAGGAGGTCCCTGTAGAAGAAAGGCACAGTTTCTGGTTTCTATACACACTGATAAATCATCAGTTTGATCACTCACACTTGGACCCGAGAAAAAGAGGTCTTGCTCATATTGATCCTAGCCCATATGGAGAGTGATTTAGCCAGTTTCCCATGGGCCTGAGGCTTTGGTATTTGACATGACTGCTGTTGTCAACAATAAACTAAGCATTTCACTCATTCAGGTCTTAACTCTATACATCTGTCTATAATTCCTGTCTTATAACCACATAAGCATTGCTATCAAAGATTCTTTCCCCTTTAATTTAAAAGTTTTCTAAGATTAAGCAGTTTAGGTAGAGAATATTATCTGATTATTATAGGATTTTTGTAGATGGTTATTATTATGTCTTCTATGTGTATGTTAGATCAAGGATTTTTTACTTTGTTGTATTAAAACTCAGAATTAAGGATTATTTCTATCCTTTCTGCCTTCCTCTTTTCTGAAATTCTTTTAATAGTGCAATAGTTTCTTTTCTCATTGTTATGATAGGATTCATAGGATAGAAAACCACGTTAAATCATAAAGGGTTTATTCTGTCTCACAGTTTGAGGATGCCAACCATCATGACAAGCATCATGATAGTAGGAGTGTGGGGCCCCTGTTCACACTGCATCAGTATCCAGAAAGAAGTGGGAGGTAAATATTGGTGCACAGTTCTCTTTCTACCCTCAGTTCAGTCCAGGAACCAAGCACATAGGATGGTGCCACCCACATTTAGTGTGGGTCTTCGCCATCAGTGATGCTAACCTAAAAACTTACTGATGTTCTTGGAGCTTTGAGACTACTACCATATCCTACCAAGTTTACAGTCAATATTAATTGTCACAAGTCAATCATTTGTCAATTTGTGACCCAATTATAGCAAAGCCTTCCATCTTTTGTCTCCATAGGCTTGTGACCATCTCATCACTGAAAGCGTATTCAGTCCAAATTCCAAAATCTCCATAGTCATTAACAATTCCAAAACTGTTCCAAGATTCAAAGCCCAAAGTCTCTTCTGACACCCATGATCCATTAATTGCTAGCACCCATAAAATCTAAGATACAGATATGTATTTTCAATATAGGATGAGATAGTATAAACGTATTCCAAAAGGGAAGACTAAAGAATGGCATGGAAATACGAAGCTAAAGCAAGATCAATATTCAGTACAGCGAACCTAAATTCTGAAGTTCTATGTGAGACAAGGGTTTATAATGGGATCATCTAGGAAACAAATGGTTTGAGCTGCCCTGTCCTACAACTCTGCCAAATTCAGCATACATAGTCTCTCATTTAGGCTATCTCTATTTGCATGTAATTTTCTTTGCAAATTCTCTGTGGTTCTGGCATGTCCAGTAACCAAGAGTGTTCATTTAAATGCAGGTTTTAGTTACATGTCTTTATACAATGTCCTCTTAGATTTCCTTGTGAGAAATCTGACCTTGACATACATTGCCAGGCCTCAGAGATATTCTGAAATGTTGGCACATGCCTCCATGAATGCATTGCTTTCTGTAGCTTTCATGTATATAAAACAAATACCAGATAAATGATGTTGCCACCTTCTGCTGTTTTAGATGTAGCTTGGCTCCTTCAACCACAGATTGCTGTTCTGACCCAGGAAAACATTTCTCAGAGCATCTTTCCAAAAGGAATTCAATCACAAGAACATTTAATACTAGTTATTTTGTTTCAAATGAATTTGCATTTTTCACAAGTTGTATTCATTGATGGGTGGAATTATGCCCTCAGGCTACCTTTCTTGTGCCTCAATGATGAGCAGGAAATTCTTTTTAATCATATTGTAATTTTACCAGTTATAAATGTTTTACCAATATTTGCCTTGACTGACATTTTAAACTTATTCACACTCCTTTTCTTTTCAAACTTGATCATTTATAGGGGCCAGATCCTTCTCCCTCAGGTAGACACAAATGAAAGAAATGGGCAAGTGCTATGCCATGCATCAATTCCACTCTGCCTTCATGTTTTCTATCAAACACATTAGCCTAATGTTTTTCTGTTTGATATCAATCAATTCCTCCAGACCTAGGCTTAGGGAAGTTAGCATATTGTCAGAATATGACTCAAATAATCTGTAGCCTATTTTCTAACAAATCTTTATCCCCCTTCTAAATTCCATGAGATGGGCCACATATATCTCTCTTCTTCATTTTTTCCAGGCATTCCAGATGTCCAAATCTCTACTTCAATGACCCATTAATTTTACATCACAGCATTCTTTCACCTACAAATCCCAAAATTATAAAGTTGTCTATACTGCTTTAGGAAGCTGGTTCCAATGACTTAAAGACAGTATGTTCAGGTTTATCACATAAAATGGCTCAGTCCTTGGTATCAATCTTCTGTATGTTATTTTATTGTTAAAAGAAAAATTTACATTTACTCTCCTTGTCCCAGGCCCTCCCGCTCCCCCACTACCCCACCACTCTCCCCCTGCTTCCTTGAGATGGGGCAGGATACCCTGCCCTGTAGAAAGCCCAAGGCCCTCCCCCGCCATCTCAGCCTAAGAAGGTGTGCATCCATATAGAATAGGTTCCCAAAAGGCCAATACATGCAGAAGAGATATGTCCCTGTGCCATTATCATTGGCTTATCAGTCAGTCCCCATTGGCAGCCACATTCAGAGAATCCGGTTTGTTCATATGCTCCTTCAGCTAGTCCTGGTCCAGCTGGATTTGATGAGCTCCCAATAGATCAAGCACACTGTCTCAGTTGGTGGGTCAGTCCTTCACGGTCCTGACTTCCTTGCTCCTCTTCTCCCTCCTTCTGCTCTTCCACTGGACCTTGGTAGCTCAATCCCTTGCTCTGATGTGAATGTGGGTCTCTGGCTCTATCTCCATCCATCATGCAAAATTTCTATGGTGACGATCAAGATATTCATCAATGTAGCTATGGGGAAAAATCAGTTCAGGCACCCTCTCCTCTGCTGCCCAAGTACCTAGCTGGGGACATCCCTGTGAACACCTGGGATCCCCTCTAGAGACAAGTCTCTTGCCAATCATAACCCTCTGCTCAGGGCTCCCAAGGTGCAGTCGAGAAAAAAATCTTTATTCATTTTACATATCAATCCCAGTTCGCCTTTTCTCCCCTCCTCCTATTCACTCCATTATTCCCCTCACCCACCCCATCAACATCTTAGAGAGGGTAAGGCACAGTGCTTTGGAGAAGGTCCAAGCCCCCCCTTCTATGTCTAGACTAAGCAATATATCCATCAAAAGAGAATCAGATCCTAAAAATCCACTACAAGCAGTAGGAATAAATCCTGGTGTCTCTGCCAGTGGCCCCAGAGTCAATCCTAACCATGCAACTGTCACACATATTCAGAGGGTCAAATTGGTCCCATGCTAGTTCCTTCCATGTCTGACTGGAGTTGGTGATCTCCCATTAGCTCAGGTAGACTGTTTCAGTGGGTGTACCCATCATGGTCTTGACCTCTTTGCTCCTATTCTCACTCCTCCCACTCTTCAGTTGGACTTTGGGAGGTCAGCCCAGCACTCCACTGTGGGTCTCTGCCTTTGTTTTCATCAGTGGCTGGATGGAGGTTCTATGGTAATATTTAAAATATTCATCAGTCTGATTACAAGGCAAGCTCAGTTCAGGCACCCTATCCTCTCTTTCTTAGGGTCTTAGCTGGGGTCATACTTGTGGATTCCTTGGAACTTCTCTATTGCCAGGTTTCTTGTTACCCCATAATGGCTCCCTCCATCAAAATATCTCTTTCTTTGCTCTCATCTCTATCCTTCCTTCATCTCAACTATCCTGCTCCCTCAAGTTCTACTGCCTCTTGCTCTTCTCCCCTTTTCTTCCCCTTCTGCCCACTCTTTCCCCCTCATCCCCATGCTTCCAATTTTCTCAGGATATTCATCAACATGACTATGGGACAAGGCTAGTTCAGGGACATGTCATTTTTTTTTTTGGTTAAAACCGCTGAGTAGTACTCCTTCTGTTGTATAAATGTACCACATTTTCTTTATCCATTCTTAGGTTGAGGGACATCTAGGTTGTTCCCAGGGTATGGCTGTTACAAATAATGCTGCTATGAACATAGTTAAACAGATGTCCTTGGAGTATGATTGAGCATCCTTTGGTAAATGACCAAGAGTGGTATTCCTGGGGTCCTGAGGTAGGTTGATACCCAATTTTCTGAGAAAATGCCATACTGATTTCCCAAGCAGTTGTACAAGTTTCCATCCCCTCCAGCAATGGAGGAGTGTTCCTCTTACTCCATATTCTTTCCAGTATAAGCTATCATTGCTGTTTTTGATCTTAGCCATACTGACTGGTGTAAGATGGCATCTTAGGTTTATTTTGATTTGAATTTTGCTGATGGCTAAGGATAGTTAACATTTTCTTAAGTGCCTTTTAGCCATTTGAAATTCATCTGATGAGAATTCTCCATTTAGTTTTATATCCCATTTTTTTTAAATTGGGTTATTTGGAATTTTGGTGTCTAATTTCTTGAACTCTTGATTATTTTGGTGATCAGTCATCTGTCTGATGTGGGCTTGGTAAAAATCTTTTCTCATTCAGTAGGCATTATTTTGTTTAATGATTTTGTCCTTTGCTTTACAGAAGCTTCTCAGTTACAGGAGGTCCAATTTATTTATTGTTGCTGTCAGTGTCTGTGCTACTGGGGTTATGTTTAGAAAGTGGTTTCCTGTGCCCATGCATTGAAGGCTATTTCCCACTTACATTCTATCACGTTCAGTGTGGTTGGATTTATATTGAGATCTTTAATCTATTTGGATTTGGATTTTGCGCTTTGGGATAAATATGGATCTATTTACATTCTTCTACATATTGACATCCGGTTATGACAGCATCATTTGTTGAAGATGCTTTCTTCTTTTCCATTTTATAATTTTAGCTTCTTTGCCAAAATTCAGATGTTCATAGGTGTGTAGAATAATATCTGGATTTTTGATATGATTCCATTGGTCAGTATGTCTGTTTTTATGCTTACTACTATTCAAATCTTATTCCCTTTGATCATTCCACATACATTGAAGGGTAAATGGTATTTTAAATGCTTACTGTTCAAGTTTGGCTACTGAAAAAGCATTTTTAAATTTATGTTCCTATACATTCACTTTTCCTTCATATATAATTAATTCAAAAAATTTAAAGCAAGCCAGAAATTATGAAAATGAGTATCATAGATTTGGAATAAAATTAGTTTATTATAATTCTGTTCTCCTGAAAATCTAATTTATACCCTTGATTTATCTGTCCCATAAATTGTAGAGAAGATGCTTTGAAAAAATATTTTTCATAACTATGTTTAAAGACATATTGAAATTTGGCAGTGTATCTCATGACATCTTTTAGACATATAACATATTTCCTCTCTGAACCATAAGCAGGAACGATTGTTCTTTAACATTGAATACAGCTCATTGCTTTGAATTTTAAAGTATTGATTTCAGTCAACACAGAATCTTTATTGTCACTGATTCCTTCAAGTGCTGCTGTCTTCTGAACACACCATAGTGCCACAATTATCTTTATAATGCTTTGAAGTTCTTTCTGGGAGAGTTGAAGATAGAACTATGCTCACAACATCACACTATTCTGAAAATGACATGGCTGAGATAGCATTTTTACTAGTTATATACAATATTTCCCCATTTTGTCAAATGACCTATAAAAAAGCACAGAGGCAGATATTACCTGCTCTCCACTTAATCACATTGTATGTCACTGGGCTCCTTGAGACTTACGTTACAGCTCTGGAGTTATAAAAGCAAGGTATGTTATATGGCTGGGAATCAAAGGCCAAATGCTTATAATATCCTTTATGTACAAGTGTGAAATAATAGCAGCCCTCAAGGTAAGTTCTTTTTTCTGATGCTGAAGATCAGAGTTTTGAAAACAAAATAAACACTGAGAGAGAAACTTGTAAATTCATTTCATTGCCAATGGCCTGACAGAGAAGGTTACAACAGGATGTTGGTGCACCTGCTGCATCATAATTTCATACCTTGGACTCTCTCTTTGGACTCTTCCTTTGTTTTCCACAATAACTGATGTCAAGAAAAATAACTTTATACAATTTGATATTATGATTGTCTTGCCTTCATGTAACTACTCAGCTATGTTATTGCTGTGTGCCATTAATCATAGTAGGAAGTGTAAATAGAAATTTTATTGTTTTAAATCTTACAAAAGATGAATGTTATTATAATGATATTTTCACATTGTTAAACTTAATATCACAGTGTACTATTTGGTTTGAATTATATCCTATTTGTCTTCTTAGTGAGTTATAGGCATGTGACTAGTGGTGAATTTGCTACTAATTAAAAATTTATGTTTTCTTAATTGACAGTTGGTGGAAAACGAAACTTCTAAACAGTGAAATGTAGTTTTCAGAATATTTAAAATATATTTTATTACAGATTTTGATGTTATTGTATGTGGAAATGTGTGTATCAGTGTAGAGAAAGCCTAATTACATTAAAACTACCCTGAGAATTTTTGGATATATTTTTATTTATATTTTAATGATTTTTATTGAGCTCTACATTTTTCTCTCTTCCTCCCCTACCTCCCTCTTCCCCTTCAACCCTCTCCCAAGGTTCCCATGCTTCAAATTTACTCAGGAGATCTTTTTTTCTACTTCCCATGTATATTAGATCGACGTATGTCTCTCTTAGAGTCCTAATTGTTATCTAGGTTCTCTGGGATTGTGATTTGTAGGCTAGGTTTTTTTGCTTTATGTTTAAAAAACACTTATGAGTGAGAACATATGATAATTATATTTCTGAGTCTGGGTTACCACACTCAAAATGATGTTTTCTAGCTCCATCCATTTGCCTGCAAACATCAAGATGTCATTATTTTTTTCTGCTGTGTGTAAATATATCACATTTTACTTCTCCATTCTTCCATGCTCTTGGGTAGGTAGAATTAACATATTAAACATGGCAATCTTACCAAAAGCAATCTACAGATTCAAAGCAATGCCCATCAAAATCACAGCAAAATTTTTCACAGACATCAAAAGAATGGTACTCAACTTCATATGGAAAAGCAAAAGACCCAGGCAAGCAAAAACAACCTTGTACAATAAAAGAATTTCTGCAGGCATCACAATCCCTGACTTCAAACTCTACTACAGAGCTACAGTACTGAAAACAGCCTGGTATTGGCATAAAAACAGACAGGAGGACCAATGGAACCTAATGAAAGACCCGGATATTAATCCACACACTTTCAAACACCTGAAGCAAAAAATATCAAATGGAAAAAAGAAAGCATATTTAACAAATGAATGTATTTTTAGAAGTTTTCATTTGTAGAGTGTATCAACATAATGTATATAATTCAATGAAACCGTGCATGATAACTTAGGTATCTTAATAGCACAATATTCTAATTAACATACAAATAAACCACTGTCCTTTTTTCTTAAGCGGTAAAATTAATTTGATTAGGAAATTATATATTAGTGAGTAGTCAGAGGCCTGTCAACTTTCACTCAATAGTCACACATGATCAAATCAAACACTAACTAGGTGGTACTATAAAATTATTTTGATGTAGGATTAATAATAATAGAGAGTCAACTATATGGAATTTCCCTTAATTATTTGTGAATACTTGCTCCCAACAGTTGAGAATGCTTGAAGAAATTTGATTTGCCAAATTTGGCAGCAGATTAGATTCGAGGATAATTGGTGGATGCATTTGTGTCAGATTTGTTTTAGAACTAGTTTATGATGGGGAGGTCCTTTGATCTGTACTCTCTCAGGTTTATACAGTTTTCAAGTTTCTCTCACATGAGATTCCTCTAAATATCAATGCTTTTTTTATGTATCTTTAGATGGCCATTTTGATGAAGTGGATCTTGCTCCAGCCACCTTCTAACTCTAGATTCTTCTAGACCACGTATTCGTAACTGCGAATGCACTTATATTTACTTGATAATAATCTCTATGTATCTATGAGACATTTGACTTTATTCTTTCCAAACTCTCTGAGAATAACTATGTTAAAAATCATTCAGCCTACCTAGTCAATCAAACTTTGGACAAGTTTCACTATAAAATGTATATTGTGATCCTCTTATATACACATATATATTCACATATGTATATATGTGTGTAATCACATGAGTAAGTTATGTTATTTAAATCTCATTTATTCTTGATTTTTCTCTCAATTTCTGGGAAAGAACCATTAAAATCAACTAATATGAATTTTTAAATAACATAAAGAATGAAGGAAAACCTTCAACATTTCTCATTTTCCAGAAAACATGATTGTTGAGAACCAATGGATTCCTGCTAATAACACTTTCTGTTAAATATCAGTAAGTAACATTTAGCCAGAAGAGTTTACCATAATCACCATTGACATTCCTTCGTCAATGTGTCATTATTTTGTGATGAATCTCTTCACGCCCCAAATCAGTATATACTGGCATCTGAAAGCCTCATATCACATAAAACTATACACAAACCACTTCATAACAGACATCTAGAAAATGAACTTCTCAAAAACTAATTTTCTTAAAATCTATAATAGTTTATGCTTCTACTTTGCACAGTCATAGGAGACAAAGTATTTTCTTTATATCTTTGGACTGCTACAAAAAAACAGACTTAAATATAAATGAATCTGAAGTCTGTGTGATTCCAACTTGATGAATCTAGTACCATATGTTTACCTTGCTAGCATGTGATATCAGTCTGTATATTACAAAATAATGGAACAGTTAGCAGCTTACACAATTAAATCAAGAACTTAATTAATCCTACATATTGTAAAAACATATATCTTCTCATACAAATGGCATATAAATATGGATTATTTTCCTAAAATATTATATTCAGTATAGCACCTCTTTTAGGAAACTCCACAGTTCAGATCTGTGTGTTTAAGGTGTCACACTTTATTTCTGTTTGACTGTTTTTATTCTCTATTCTCACATCCACAAATAATCTCTACATATGGCTATACTCTTTTAGACAAGATTCTAAATTATCTCACATGAAAATATTGTAATCTGACTATGAGCTAGGTTGTTTACATCAAAACCTAATAAAGTTTCTCATAGATAAGAAATGAAATTAACATTTTATGTTTTTTTGAACACAGTTGAAAAGTAGTTGATGGGATTTTCTAAAAGAAAGGAGAACTTTTCCCCATAGTTTGTGAATTACAAATACCTGATTCTGAATACAAAATAAAATCTGTCATCTCCTTCAATGAAGGCCATTTGTAATGACAAAGATTTGAATTCTTTCTGTTTTGAAAATATGTGATCTCTCTATTCAAACCAAATGATTAAGATATAAAAATTATTCATGTAGCATTTATAAAGCAAGAATGGTTACTGATAGGTTCTTTAGAGATTCAACACTCACTTGTAAATTGGCCCTGGCCTCTTCTTTGGGTTTAAAAGCCTTAAGCATCAGCCCTTTGCATAAGTATGTATTAGAAAAATATGTGCCCTTTCTGAACTTCATCTCCTATATTTGCTCTTAATTATACCTTTACTGCTGTTATACAATATTTTGGATTCTTAACTTTTAGTAGTAAAACCTAAGTAAATTAGTCATTATGAATCAGGGTAATAAAGCACACCCTAGATATTCATATAAAATTTATTTTGAAAATGTTTATGAAATTTTAGTTGGTATTTTATAGAACACATTAATGAAAACATTTTTCTCACTTTTTAAAATACTAGAATTTCAATAAGAAATAAAAAAAGCAGAGGGAGTAAGAGACTTGGCTTAGCAGTTATAAGAGCATTGACTGGTTTTCCAGAGAACCTGGGTTACTTACTCACTACCTCTATATCCTAGAGGTTCCAACTCCTTTTTCTGTCCTCTCTGAGAACCAGGCATGCACATGATTGGTATACATATATGCAGACAAACAAAACATTCATACATATACAATAGATGAATTATTAAAAAGCATGAAACAAATAGTGGAATTATATTTACTTTGCTGTAGGAATTCAGATTATTTCTACTAAAGCAGATTATTAAGAAATCTCTTGCTGGGCAGTGGTGGCGCATGCCTTTAATCCCAGCACTTGGGAGGCAGAGGCAAGCGGATCTTTGTGAGTTCGAGACCAGCCTGGTCTACAAGAGCTAGTTCCAGCGCAGGCTCCAAAGCCACAGACAAACACTGTCTCAAAAAGCCAAAAAAAAAAAAAAAAGAAATCTCTTAACATAATTTTAAGGTAGATAATAACAAAGTTGTGGCCAGTAGAAGGAAGATTTTCTAAACTCAGCTAGGAAATAAATGTATAAATCTATTTTTTTAAATTTTCTTGAGCTATACATTTTCCCTGCTCCCCTCCTATGCTTCCCTCTTCCCTTCAACCCTTTCCCAAGGTACTCATGCTCCCAATTTACTCAGGCGATCTTGTCTTTTTCTACTTCCCATGTAGATTAGATCCATGTATGTCTCTCTTGGGGTCCTCATTGCTGTCTAGGTTCTCTGGGATTGTAATTTGTAGGCTGGTTTTCTTTGCTTTATGTTTAAAAACCACTTATGAGTGAGTACATATGACACTTGTTTTTCTGGGTTTTGGTTACCTCACTCAATATGATGTTTCTAGCTCCACCAATTTGCTTGCAAATTTCAAGATGTCATTTTTTTTTCCTGTGTAGTATTTTATTATGTAAATGTACAATATTTTCCTTAGCCATTGTTCAGTCAAGGGACATGTGGGTTGTTTCCAGGCTCTGGTTATGACAAACAATGCTGCTATAAATATAATTGAGTACATGTCCTGTACTCAGTGTACAATGTACAATTAAGCATCCTTTGGGTATATACACAAAAGTGGTATTGCTGAGTCCTGAGGAAGGCTGTTTTCTAATTTTCTGAGAAATTACCATACTGATATCCAAAACGGCTGTACCAATTTGCACTCCCACTAGCAAATAACAGCAAACTTTATCACAGACCTCTAAAGAACAGTACCCAACTTCATATGGAAAAGCGAAAATCCCAGAATAGCCGAAACAATCTTGTACAATAAAGGAACTTCTGAAGGTATCACAATCCTTGACTTCAAACTCTATTACAGAGCTACAGTACTGAAAACAGCCTGGTACTGACATAAAAACAGACAGGAGGACCAATGGAACCGAATCAAAGACCCAAATGTTAATCCACTTATCTACGACCACCTGATTTTTATAACTAGATAACAATAGGCAGAAGGATGAAAATAAACCCATATCTATCATCATTCACAAAATTCGAGTCCAAATTGATTAAAGACTTCAACATAATGTCAACCACACTGAACTTCATAGAGGAGAAAGTGGGAAGTATGCTTGAATGCATTGGCACAGGAGATCACTTCCTAAATATAACCCCAGTAGTACAGACACTGAGAGAAGTAATTAATAAATGGTACCTCCTGAAACAGAGAAGCTTCTGTAAAGCAAAGGACATGGTCAACAACAAAATGGCAGTCTACAAAATGGCAAAATATTTTCACTAACCCCACAAGAAACAGAAAACTGATCTCCAAAATAGACAAAGAACTCAAGAAATTGGTCATTGAAAGAACAAATAATCCAATAAAATAATGATGTACAGACCTAAACAGAGAAATCTTAAGAGAGGAATCTAAATATCGCTGAAAGACACTTAAGGAAATGCTTTAGCCATTAGAGAAATGCAAATCAAAAGAACTCTGAGATTCCACCTTATACCTGTAAGAATGGCCAAGTTCAAAAGTACTGATGACAACTTTTACTGGAGAGGATGTGAGGTAAATGTCTAAATCTTACTTGAAATTTAATATATATATATATATATATATATAACCAAACTAAAGTTTTTCACAAACTTACCTTGTTCCCTTGTTCAGAACTCTATATAGAAAACATCCCTAGAACACTGCATCATCTATCCCTGTTGGAAATAACTACTTGTTTAAAACACAGTATCTCAAGTGTTAAAAGCTAACACACTGTTCAATATGTAGACTGTGCCTCATATAGGCTGCCTCTTGATCTATATAACTCCAGGGGGGAAAATGGTTAGCATAACATACTTTCTTTCAATATCTCTTTTTTAGGAGCATTTCAAAATGCTTTCTCTCTATATGACTTTGTGCATGTCTGTTCACTTATTCACTTTGGATTTTGGATTGAACATCCAGACCACAGTGTAACTGAACATGTTGAAATCCTTTTGTGAGTACTCAGCACTGAAGTCATTTGCATCCAGTTTCTATTCATGTTTACAGTCTGAATAACAAGAATGTTGCTAAATTCTTTTAGGGAAGAGATTTTTTATTGACAGTCAAAGTCTGTCTTGTTTTTAAATGCATAAATATAGGTTTTGCTTTTTCTGAGGATTTTAATCATTTAAAAAGTGCTTTTATAGTAATCAAAAATTACTGTAAAGTGCCTCATTCACTTTACAGTCAGTGATGAACATATTTATGCTAGGAGGTATTCAAAGGTGACTAAATAACATTTAGAATTAAATATATTTTTCCTTCAGCCATCCATTGAAATTGATACTTAAATTAACTTCTTTTGAGTAATTAACATTTTCATAATGAAATATAAGTAATGCCATAATTTTATGAACAAAATGCATTTTATTCTATTTTCCTTTTAAGATTTATGAATATAATATAGGAGGACACTGAGCAGGCACAGGGAGTTTGTAAGAAATGATTACTCAAAATTTCACATTCTGATAAGAAATAGGAAGGGTGACAAGACTTTATGGCACTCTCATAGACTGAAGATCATCTCTCAAGAGGAATAATATATCAGGCTAAAATTTATGACTGTTCAAGACAAAATAATAATAATAATGATGATGATGATGATGATGATGATGATGATAATGTGAATAAGCATAGTACCTAGGGAATCCATTTAATAATTAACTCACAGAGATTCACCATGTAGATATTATCTAGTCTTAAGCCTCAGAAAACAATAGAGGGGTGAAAGAGAGAGAACTAGTTAAATCAAGGATTGGTAAAGTTTACATGTGTGTTTGTGGTATGTGTATGTGTGTGTGTGTGTGTGTGTGTGTGTGTGTGTGTACAATGTACATGTATGTGACATTTGGGATCAAGTGGAAAAAATAGGAAACCAATATGTTGTAAAGACTAAAATTAGAAAGGAACAAGGTAAGTATGTCAAGGAGTGCATAAAGCAGAATTCCAATTATTTATTCCTCTAAAATAAGCCAATTAGAAGAGTTAAAGTTCAAGGAAGAACTGAAAATGGAAGTTTAAAGCACTAATTAACAAACAAGGCTAGTGAACCAAACAAAACCAAAGATAAAATTCTTCGAGGAACCAGGTAGAGTGTATACTTGCAATGTATCTGTTTAAGTATCACTTCAGAGTACCTCAGCATTCAAATTGACTTTTAAAAAGTCTGTGTGTACTTGGGAAACAGAGCATATCATGGGTCTGTTGAATGCTCCTACAGTGATGAGGACCAGAAATGTAAAAGAATCACTAGGAAAGACAGAAATCTCCTCCACACTCCTATAATCATATCTATCATGTCCAGACAGTCTTACCCTATATCCTAAAAAACAGAATTATAGAATATTAGACATTTTTGTTTCTTCATAATGGAAACTTTAAAATATTCCCTTTTTTGGAGATAACCACAAATTATAGAGCAGATTAATTCTGGTTTATTAAGTAGAAAGTTAATATATGTAGATTCCTTTTTCTAATTGTGGAGTTTCTAGGAATTAAATGCACACTTTTATAAAGCTGACAAGTTAGTACTGGTTAGGAAAAATTGAGAATAAATCAAACAAATTTATCATAATTATGAAGGACACAATCTGCATACATTCTTTTTGGGAAAAGAGTAAGAAAACTTTGACTTCAGAAAACTTAGATGTCCCGCGCGACCGTCTCGCCAGCAAGAACGACGCGGCATACAAAGATCCTTCTGCAGTACGCTTTAATGCTTCTTAAGAGGGAGAGCATAAGCTTCCAGAGCGGAGACCCAGAGGCGGGGAAACCCTTCCCTTAAATAGAGGCTTCTCCTCGCCTAGGACGTGTCAGCCCCTGGTTGGCTGCAACCCATCGCACAAGATGACGCCACGGGATAGGCGGGATGGGATGAGGTGGAAAAACCCTTCGCATATGCGCAATGCACCTGTTTATTACTCGGGAACACAGGATATGGGCGCCATCTTGTAATGGCGAATAGTGGGTGCAGCTCCCCACACTTAGACACTGAGCCCTTTTGTAAAGCTATCTACTCTCTAATATATGAATAAATGTAGATGATAATGAGATTCCTCCTTATTAACATCTAGTATTCATCTAAAATATTTCTGTATTCCAAATACATATTAAATTTTATACTTAAATGAGTAACATAAAAGATAACAAAATTCATATACTCTATTTAAGTTGATAATATTTTACTAGTATTAATTTCCTATTTTGATAGTGTTTTATGGCTATCTTCACTGATATATTCCTGGGAAGCTCCTTGAACATATTCTATAGATATGTGCATCTGCTTAGGAAAGATACTATTAAAGAGTGCCATAAACAAAGTCAGCTAGCAAGATGGTTCCCCCTCACAGGTGGCAAGGTGCATAAAATTAAGCAAGTTAAACATTCACAAAATTATATGGAACAAGTCCTATTTCATATCAGTTCTTTGAAGCAGAACACCGCATATCAAGATCCTTATGAACCTGATACCAGATATGCAACTGAGATGCTTGCCTTATGGAAGCTAAAATGTTGACTGAGACTTAACACTGTGTAAAGAAGGGAAGAAAGGATATAGAAGGAATTTGGAACAGAACAAACCAGAATCCTGTGGTGAGGAAACCTTGAAAAAGGATGCAAAAGATTGCAAGATTGACTGGGGCTCAAGAGAATGACTTATTTATAGGATGTGATAAAGGTTTCAATTACCCCCAATTGTAATAAGATTTTTTTCAAAGCCTCTAAGATAAGATTATGCTAAATGTCAGTAGGTCAACCTTTGGGAGACACATTAAGATTTATCTGTCCGAGGTACATCTAAAGGATATATTCTTTCAATGAAAAAGGTAAATAATGCCTGCATCACATAATTTTAGCATCTTTGCAAAATTGTTGTTTACATGCATATTTTTAAGATGTTTATACAAATATGACCACATTTAAATAAAAGTACACAAGTCAAAAGTAACAGGACTCATTTTCACAGAGTGAACATCCTTAGATGTTTGGTGAAGAAGCCAAGTATCACAAAACTCCAAGGACCCCTCTTATCCTCCTTTCCCATATGTTCCTACCCCAAGACAAGCAGATAGCCACAGTCTTATTATCTCTTTATTTAACTGTCAATGAAAATAATTCATGTATATTTTTTCAGATATGTCATTTTTATACTGTTTTATGTGTATGCTTCAATGTGAATGCCTTTTGTTCATTTTCATTACTTTTATTCATTGTTTGTGGGTAGTATGTATTTATATATTGTTTTACTTCATATTAGATGTCTGTGTCATTTCCAGCCATCTGATTTACTGCACAGAACATGGTGGTTGATAACATGATTTTTTTTTAGGGTTGGTTTTCCCATTTATTGGGGGACAACAGGGAAGGGGCCTCTTTCATCAGCAGGAATATTCACAGGTTCTTTAGCCATTCCAGGCTTGGGCCCTGAGGGTCCTGGGGATGGCTGGGCACATCGGGCATGTTCCCATTATCTCATACAGGGACTGGGTAGTTGTAGGG
>JAQHUG010000139.1:3262245-3276823 GCA_028555095.1 Dicrostonyx torquatus | reverse complement strand
AGGGCTGGAAACAAGGGGAGTAAATGTAAATTTTTCTTTTAACAATAAAAAAAGTCAAAAAATAATAAAATTTCTTGATTTTCTTAAATTTTTAACTAGAAGTGCTAAATTTTCAAGTACTTGGGTTTTTAGCATCGATGAAAATATGTCTCTTTTGCTTTGAGTATGTGATATTTGCCAATTTTATCATTTGTATTATTTCTGTTCCCCTCCCCATCTAACTCAGGGCCTTTTCATGTTAGACAAACATTGTGCAAGTAAAGAACCTGAACCTGTTTGAAATAACTTATTTGATGTGATGTTAAACTTAGCTTTCTAATACTCTTCTTTATTTTTCCTTTAATGAAAACAATATCTGATCCTTGACAGAACTATATGACTAAATTAACTGAGCCAACAGTGGGCAGGATGAAGAATCTCTCTTTGTTCATCCATGAAAGCTTTGGTGATACAAATGAGTTAACTTTTTGTGGAAGGCATTATTTGCAATCACACTGTTGAATAGTTGCATTCCAATTTCTTTTTTATTTCTGTTTTTGTGCTCTACATTTTTCTCTGCTCTCCTCCTTGCCTCTCCCCTTAGCTTCAACTCTCCAGTCCCCATGGTCCCAATTTACTCAGGAGATCTTGACTTTTTCTCCTTCCCATATAAATTCGATCCATGTATGTCTCTCTTAGGGTACTCACTGTTGTCTATGTTCTCTGGGATTGTGATTTGTGAGCTGGTTTTCTTTGCTTTATGTTTATCTCATTTCTTTAGTTCTTTCTCTACTTTCATTTTTCTTATTTTCTGTCTTTTTTGTCCCATTTTTTTATCATTCTCTTTTTCCTGCTTTCTCTTTTTATCACAGGAATCTTAGTGCCTTCTGCTTGGAAGAGGTCTTGGGCATACCTTAGATTCCTATTTGGTGGTTACAGGCAACTTTCATGACACCTTTCTTCCTGTTTAGTTAAAGACTCTTTCATACATACAGATGTTCTATGCTCTACTGGCATTTTCTGACCCAGAAACTCCATGCATCTTCTCTTCATATTGTCAAGGCTGCCAGGATCAAGAAAATGTTTGTTTGCCAGACAACATGTCACAGACCAGCACCTGAGAGGATCTCACCATTTCACAGACTAGAGTCTGCTAGTTCCCCATCATCTCACAGACCAGCCTCTGCCGAAACCTCATATACCAGGGACTACTAGGACCCCACCAACTCAAGGCCATCTCATAGACCAGGACCTCCAGGACCTTACCATATCACAGCCCCAGTCCTGCCTTCTTTATATGCTGATTGCTAATGATCGTAGTTTTATTTTTATCTTTTATTTCTAGATTTCTCTTATTCAACATGAGTCTCCCATTTATTGTCTAGTAGTGCTATTATTGTATTTATTATTTGGCTTTTGGTATTGCGATATGTTTTCACCTGCAGTTTTGTATTAGGAAACTTAACAGCATTGATTTTATTGAATTAACATATTAAGTTTTATGACAGCAGTGGATAAATAGGATGATGAGACAGACATGATGAGATGTGAAGAAGTGATGCGAAAGTCCTTCAGAGACCGGTCTGTTTTTCCTGATGGGAAACAAGTAGTTCGGGGAGCAATGCCAAAGGAGAACATCTCCATAACGGAACAACACCATGAGGGACAACTGGGATTAGAAAATTTTGCATTTGTCTCATGGACTTTAAAATGGTTAATATGCTTCATGTGCTTCATTTTGAAATTCTGGAACAGTGACAAACATGGACTTACCTGGTTAGAAGGTTTCATCACTGCTGTTTGAGGCTTTTGTTTATTCATATTTTCTAAAGGAAAAGAAAATCATATGAGTATCTTCCACTTTACATATGAGTATCTTCCACTAGATCAGTGCTGTCTTCCTTTTGTCACTTTTGCTTCTAACTTCCCACCTTACAGGGGTAGCTTACAAGACAGATTTTGCAAAAACTATCATTGCTCTTCTTACATCCCATTCTTGCTCAACTTTTGCATTTCTACCCAGATTACAGTAACTTTAGTGAGAATCTCACATTCCTCACTCTTCCTGAAACTGTTTTCTCTGTACTGTGCTAGCCATACTTTAGCAGAAAGGATCCAGCAATCATCTAGTGGAGATTTGTGGACTCTTTTGGCTCTGCCAGCTCAACAAGGGCACCAGCAGGCTCTGTGTGGATCTCTTGTGTCTGCCAACTCATCAAGGGTGCTAGCATTTCTTTTCCTGACATTTTTCATTTCTACCAGTTCACTATGGCAGCTGTTTTTGCTTCTTCACTCTCCCACTTTATGCCATTCCTCCCTTTCCAATTCTGTGTCCTTAATCAGGAGGTTTAACTATGAATTGTGATTATTTACGAACTCAGACTCTAACAATTTGCTTAGTCAGGGTACAGATTTTGAGCTTAGGCCACAAGCATGCTGAGGCATTAATCCAGAACTTTCCAGTTATTTTCTTAGTGATTACATTCTAAGGAGTATATCATTAAGATAAATTCTTGATACTAATGGAATTGAGCTGAAAATACTTTTGTGTGGTCCATAACTGAAATAGAAGAATCTGATAAACAGGTATAATTTATTATTTATATATCAAAGTATTAAATGAATAGTTTATGTTATATAATAGAGTAGCCAGAAGTTAGCTTTAAGAGTCCAAAACTCAACAGTATATAGAGATAAGAATGTATAGGTAACTTCTTCTGAAAAATAATTATGAATAAAATACAAAAATAAGTAAAACCCAAGCTCAAAGGCAAATTCAAATCTCATTTTGTTTTAGCAATTCAATGATATATATATATATACACATATATATGTATGTATATATGTGTGTTTGTGTGTGTGCGTATTTTTTCAGTTTTCCAGATGAAAGGTGATTTTAAACACAGCTGTAAAGTTACTTATATTACAACCATTGATTTTCTCACCTTTCAAAATGAGTGTAACTTATAGTTAAGTGTCTCCTGAGACTTGATGCACAGTATCTATAAAGAGATGATACAGCACAGAAGTGTTTTATCGTTGCTGTGAACTTGTGCTCCCTCCATTGATTTTCAACTGTTTGACTATTTTGAGGAAGTGTCTAGACATGAAACACATGCAATCTCTGCTACACTGCTTAGAAACAAAACCTAGTTATGTATAATAGATTATAGATCCTGGGTTTCTAAGCACTCATAGAAAGAAAATAGAAAATACCACCTTTGACAAGTAGAGACCAGTCCCTTGAAGCATGGTATTGCAGGAAAGAGGCAGTAAACAAGCAAACAAACAGACAACCCACTGCAGCAAGAAACCCTTCTATTGCTCCAGTGCTCTGCTGCTGGCTGCCCTTCCTCTGGCACAGATGCTTGTGCATCCATCAGTTCTGACCGCAGGCCCCCCTCTTGCTAAATGCAGCTGTGATCTCAGAAAATTCATTGGTTTATAGGTCTCTCTTCACCTTCTGATTTAACAAATGAATTGGTAAACAATAGAAATGATGTCAACTTTCCAACTCCAAACAAGATGAACTGCTTTCAGTCATGTGTCTTCTCTGAAAGGCCCCGCTATCACTGAAAACCCACTTGTGCCTCGCACCAGTGTCAGAGATTCAGAGTCCCTTGTTTGGGAGTGTGATTTGACTTCCCCTGTATTTCAGAGATCTAGTCTTCCTCCAGGATAGACCTTTTAGGGACTTCTTTGGAAAACAGACTGACATTTCTGTCCTTGTCAGCATGGTCAAGTGGTGGTTACTCTTTGGGCATATGCCAATCTCTTCTTAGTGCAAACACAGTGTTCTCTTGAGACATAGCCTCTCCCAACAACCATGACGCTGCAACTAACTTGAAGCCCACCCATGTGTGAGGCCTCACTGTGAGAAGGATGATACTGAATGGACCCAATTTCTTCCTAAGCAGTCTCATGACTGTTTCTGCAGTTACTACACATTTATTAGTATGATTAGTATCTGTTTAAAATACATTTAATTCAGAGCCTATATTTAAAAAGAACATTAAGATAGAGCTACCCCCTAGTTTGGTCTCAATATTTCACAAGAAAATATGTTAAAGGTATGAGAAACCAATGATTTCTCACAGATGACAACATTTGTACTGCCAAAACTTACTTGAGAATTCACTTTCCCACTTTTCTGGGTTTTTTTGGTTTTTCAAGACAGGGTTTCTCTGTAGCTTTGGAGCTTGTCCTGGAACTAGCTCTGTAGAACAGGCTGGCCTTGAACTCACAAAGATCTGCCTGTCTTTGCCTCCCGAGTGCTGGGATTAAAGGCGTGCACCACCAACGCCCGACTACTTTCCCACTTTCTAACAGTCATTATGGTGGTTTTCTGGGTTAAATGTTTCCTGAAACATTAGTTTTATTGTTTATCTGTGATAGTCCAGTAGAAGTATAGGTCTTAGAAAATAGTAACAAGCACTACTCACTAATTTAGTATAAAGAAGTGAAAAGTATTCCAGTCAGCTGTTTTTGTGTTCTTTCAAATTACTTGCTGACCCACGGAGCTAATGAGGACAGAGAAGTTTAGCAAACCTTTTTGTTAAGGTCTAATGTCGAGTTGAGATGTTTTCTTCTGAACATTGACAAATTGCTCTGAATTCTTTAGTTCACCCAGCATCTTTGTTTCTAGAACACATTAGGCCTCCTACTTCCAAACAATTTACCCTAGAGAATAGTAATAGTTCATTTAATAACTGGGGACATAAATCTTGCAAAGACTATAGAAGTAAAAGATCTAAGAAGGAAAAAAATACATACAAGACTAATAAGTTCTAATTTAAAGAACTGGTAGGAATGTTAAAGCTAAATTTTAGGATATAATAATATTCTAATTAGTATTCTGTTTTTATGCGATGCCAAAGACCATTGAAGGTAACATAAAACAATGCATTGATTTTTTAGAGATCTACTGCTATAAAAACGTATTATAATATTTGCCTATGACATAACTTGTTCACATACCGGATAATAGCAACCAAATCACATTACATTCATAAATCAATATAGAAACAATAGGAGCTTGACAAAAAGCAGTGTATGAAGAAGTAATGGGCATTAGTCATTTGTGAGACCATGTTGTTGTTATCAATGTAAATGTAAATGAATATGCTGTAAATAAGTGTGTGTTCTGGACACAATTAGAATTCTTTATAAAAACAATAATTCATAGTGAAAATATTCATACTTAAATGAATTCTCTCTTCTCTTTATGTTTTTTCACCTAAAATTAGGTCTATTTATCTAGCATTATAACACACAAATAGTGTGTCTATTTATTTAGACACACTAAAAAAAAGAAAATACACAGGAAGTACTTTTTCTTTTTAAACAGAGGACAGAATATAAAACTAGCAATAACATTTATGATGCCAGACCACATACCTTGGATATTTACTGTAATTAAATTTGAGGATATTGAGAAGTATATTACTTACATTTCTGAGGCTGCAACCAAACAATTTAAGGAAGAAAGAAAGATTGATTGTGATTTAAAGTAGAGTTCATAATCCTGGGGAAGACACAGAAAGAGGAATATGAAGTCAACATGATAATGAGACAGCATAGAGATCACAGTTCATCCACACCTGAGAAGCAAAGACAAAGAAGTAGAGTAGGACTATAACTATCAAAGCCTGCGCCTGATGATATGCTTCTAGCAAGGCTCCACCTCTCAGGATTTCATAAAGTCCCCAAATAGCAACACCACCAGGGACCAAGTGTTCAAATACATGAATGTATGGGAGGCTTGGACAAATTAAATTTGTAAGAAGTAATAAAGAATAAATATTTAAAATAGCCTGGACAAATAGGGAAGGCTTTATTTAACCCCAGAGGTTCCAGTATACTGTGATCAGAGGAGACAAGCCAGCAATACAGTGAGGAGAGTTCCATAGAATGAAGATCACATGACCTTTTTTGCTTTTTATTTTATTTTTATTTAATTTTTATTGATTTTTATTGAGCTATACATTTTTTCCACTCCCTTCGCCTTTTGCCTACTCCCGAACTCCCCATGCTCCCAATTTACTCAGGAGATATTGTCAATAATGAAGACCCTAAGAGAGACATACATGGATCTAATCTACACAGAAGTAGAAAAATAAAAGATCTCCAGATCACATGTTTTAAGCTGCGATATTTGTAGCTAAGGAGAGAAAAATGGAGAGCTGTTTCCTTAAAGGCAGAATGGAGGAGTTGGTGTAAGAAGAATCTCAGCAGCAACAACTTGAGATTTGAAGCAGATGTTTGTGGTGGCGCTTTTATCCTGAAATGCTGAGAAGAGCGCCATTGATGGTGTTTCAGATGAGAACCTCCAGAATCAGAACACTTAACATGCAGTATAACCTCTCTTAAAGTTTCAGTGACATAAATAAAAATAGATATAGCTCCAGTATGGAACTATAGATAATAACTATGTGTGTATGCCTTTAAAATGGTAAAATTTAAATAGTAAGTCCTTTTCCCTAAGATGTTTTGCATTAGAATGGAGAAATAATGAAGATCTTACCAAAGCATATGCTATGAATATTTATTTTTAATGAAGATTGGTAGATTCAACAGAATAGAAATATATTTTGAGAAATGATTACTTGAGCAAAAATTTCACTCATTTGTAAAGAATCTCCCTGTCATCATTCTTGCTGACAGAGCTAAACACAGTTAGCAGTGGGGAACTGTGCTTTACCTACTACACAAACATTTGAAATAATGTAGCCCCTTGTGTTTTTCACCTTGAAAACCTGATCCAGTGCCAGCCCTTGCTCCATGGCCCTCTATTTAGAAAAGCCGTCTTTATCCCAAGTTAAGTCAATTCATTGCTCAAAGCATGAAGACTGAATAGTGTGTAAGGGTGTAAGTAAGTGGTGTTTGGCCCTACACCACAGTCTTCATAACATGAGTTTGACTGGTACAGAACACTTCCTTTTTTCGCTCCACCTGAAGATTCCACGAAGCAAGGATCATTGCTCTCCTCCTTTGCTACCTTCTTAATTTACTCTTATGATGGACTGCAATTTTAATGTACCCTTCTGTTATTTGGTATCCAGGCGCTATCATCAACTGTAAATTTCTGCAAGACGAGGCACTCAAACTATCATTCTTTCTGAATGAAAGCTCAACATTTGTATAAATTGGATTTATAAACAAAATCTATTTACAGCTGCATCTTAAAATTTATATAACTTATTCTATATGGATAAACATCTTCTTAGACAGAGTTGGAAGGGGGAGGGCCTTGGGCTTCCCATAGGGTAGGGTATCCTGCTCCATCTTAAGGAAGCAGGGGGAGGGCGGTGGGGTAGTGGGGAAGCGTGAGGGCCGGGAACAAGGGGAGTAAATGTAAATTTTTCTTTTAACAATAATAAAGAAGTAAAAAATTATATAATGACATGCATGTAGGATTACTTTCCTAAAGCTCTCCAATGGCAAAACAGGATAGGACAACTATATTCAGTAAGGCATAGAATTAACTGCCTTAGCTCCTGGTTCCCAGCTATGGAACTTGCCTTAGTCTTCTCCGTTGAAGATCCGTGTGGGTGTGTGGCATCAAGACAGCCAACATTTCTGCTGCATGAAACATCTAACTCCTTGAGAAAAGAAGTTGAGTGATATTCTCTCTGGGTCTTTCTTCCCCTCTCTCCCTCCCTCCCTCTCTCTCTTCCCCCCTTTCTCTCTCTTCCCTAGCCTAATCTCCCTCCCTCCCCTTCTCTCCTCTTCCCCCTTTCTCTCTACTTCTTCATGTGGTATATATACATGCTTGTGCGTGTGTAGGCATGTGTATGCAAGTGTGGCCTAAGTTAAGAGGCCAGAGGTTATTGTCTCTTTCTTGTATTCTATATTTTGAGACAAGGTCTCAACTGAACCTGAAGCTCTCTGATTCAGCTAGATAGGATGGTCAGCAGGCCATAGCAATCCTTCTGTCGTTAACCTCCCAGTGATGTTGTTATAAGTGCATACTCCCAAACTCTGATTTTTATATGTGTGCTGGGCATCTAAACTCAGATCCCAAAGTTTGTGCAGCAGGCAGTTTACTGACAAAGCCACCTCCCTACCCTTGAAAGATATTTTTATGTGGACAAGACTCCACCATATTCTTATTAGGGTTTAGACACATAAAATGACTTCAATTACCAATTATCTTAAAATACTTTGACTATAGTCCACACTGCTATCATTGGAACAAAGTAATTTGTAGATTTTTTTCCCCAGAGATTTATTCATCAAGAGTTTGGTGGTTCATTGGAAAGGGAGCATTGTTCGTTATCTCATATGCAAGAAAAGCTAAGGACAAGAGATGTTCCTCTTCTACAATTTTACATTAGCTAGACAATGAAGGTAGCTTTCTGCATATGACTTAAACAACCACAATTTTGATAAATCCCTCCTTGATTTAATTCTAAAAGATATGTTGGGTCTTGTAATATTGGTGGGAGAATAGAAGTAAGGTTGATCTCAGCTTCCTCAGGGTCAGTAGCAACCACTGATGGGAACAGATCCAACAAGACTCAAAAGTGGAGCACAGAGCATGTGACACAGCAAAGGAGGGACATCCTCTGTTTCCACTGTATTCTCTAGATGAATTATTTTATTTTGCTTCTGACATCTTCAAAACATTGCATTGTAAACAGCTTCCACTTTAATGAGAGAAATTTGATTAAAATAGCATGATTTCATCTGAAGTGAGTTTGGACTTACGTGCCTCTACAGAATAAGACATGATGAAGGAAGCATACTTAGTATATGTTTATTTGTAAGTGTTATTTGTTTAAGAATTAGAATGTAAATTAAAAATATTTCAGAAATTAGAATGTAAATTTTTAAAATATATTTTGTGTGTATACTACATATATATATATATATATATATATAAGATAGAAATAGGAAAACAGATATGACAGCTTTATTGTAGGATTATAATTATTCTTTTCACTTTTTTCTTTAGACTAAGGATACTTTGAAAATTTTTTTACAGTGTGCTTAGATTTTTAGAACCACAACATCTTTTTTTTCTGTTAGGTACTCACACTGTTACAAGAAATTTTGAGACAATGTATTTGGGGTACAATATATTACCAGGAAAATTGAAGTTTACTCTCCAGGTTCTTAGTCTGTTAATAAAATTATTTAGAAACTGACTCATAAAAAAATCAAGGACAATTTATTAGAAATTAAAGATAAAACAACAGGGCAGGCAAGGTGGAAATCTCAGCAGTTGCCAAGATGATGAAGATGGGGAAGAACAGACAAAGGGACTCCATTTGTATGTAGCCACATGTCAAGGTCAACGGAGAGTCTTAAAGCAAGAGAAAAGTGCCTGGCTTTGACCAGTATCTGAAAGAGATAGAAAGAAGGAAAGAGAAAAACTGTGCATTTCCAAATAGTTCAATAAAGCAGGCTAACCTCATCAAAGACACATTGTCCTGGTTTCTCAGTGCAGTAAGTGTTTGCACTGAAAGTGGTGTTTCTAGGGAACAATGCATTGTCTCTTTAAAAGGATAATTATTCCTCCCATTCCATTAACATTACTTATGGTGAATTAGCCTTCCCTAGACATGGCTTTTGGCTAGGTGGTCAACATAGCTACCTGGATTAAGTCCTCTTTTTTTTCTTGGTGAACAGCAAAATCATATTTATTCTAATATAATTTAGTTTTTCTGTTACTCATTTTTCTACAGTTTAAACTGTAAAGTGGAAGTGACAGCTTGAAAATATTGCAAACATAGTACTTTGAAAATAGAATTATGTATATAACAAGCAAATTCTTCTCACCTGATTTTTTACAAAGAGGCTAAAATTATACAATGGAAGTATCTTCAACAAATGGTGTTGGCATAAGTGGATGTCAACATGTAGAAGAATGAAAATAGATTCATATCTATCCCCATGCAGAAAACTCAAGTCTAAATGGATTAAAGACATCAATATACATCTGACTACACTGAACATGATAGAAGAGAAAGTGGGAAGTAGTCTTCAATGCATGGGCACAGGAGACCACTTCCTAAATATAACCCCAGTAGCACAGATACTGAGAGCAACAAAAAATAAATGGTACCTCCTGAAACTGAGAAGCTTCTATAAAGTGACGGACACACTCAATATGACAAAAAGGCAGCCTACTGAATGGGAAAAGGTCTTCTTCAACCCTACATCAGCCAAAGGTCTGATCTCCAACATATATAAAAAAATCAAGAAATTAGAAACTAAAATTGTAAATAACCCAATTAAAAAAGTGGGTACAGAACTAAACAGAAAATTTTCAACAGAAGAATATCAAATGGCCAAATATTTAAGGAAATGTTCAACATCCTTAGTTATCAGTGTAATGCAAATCAAAACAACTCTGAGATACCATCTTACACCTTTCAGAATGACTAAGATCAAAAACAATAATATCCCCTTATGCTGGAGATGATGTGGAGTAAGGGGAACACTATTCCATTGCTGGTGGGAATATAAACTTGTACAGCCACTTTAGAAATCAGTATGGAGGTTTCTCAGAAAATTGGGACTCAATCTACCTCAGGCTCCAGCAATACCACTTTTGGGTATATGCCCAAAACATGCTTAATCATACTACAAAATATTTGTTCAACTATGTTCATAGTAGAATTATTTGTAATAGCCAGAACCGGAATGCAAACACGAAATCAGTCACAAACATGTTGATCTACAATTGTGTACTACCTTCAAGATATGCTAAGGTAATGGTGATACAAAGCTTGTGGGAGCAAACAACCAATAACCGATCTCACCTAAGGTCCACAACACTAGGTAGAACCCATACCCAAGATTGTTCGGGTGGACCAAGAAACTGAGACTAGATAGACTAGGGTCCTGCGGTAAAACTGAATGCTATTGATCTTGAATAAAGAAACAAAACCACAGTGTTAAAATACAGTGTTATTCTACTATAGTAATAGATCAATGCCTTGTGTAGCCATCATCAATAAAAAGTTTTCATGCCTCAGATTGGAACAAAAATGGAAACCCACAGCAGACATTACACAAAAAATAAAATCTTGGAACATTCAGCACTAAATGGAATGTCTCCACTAAATTCCTCCCCTCAAAGCTCAGAAAACCCAGCAGAAGACAAGGTGTAAGGAATGTAAAAGCTAGAGGAGATGGAGGACACCAAGAAATTCTCTAACAATGCTGAGCAACACACTGATCTATGAGAAAACAGAATACTATTAAGAAATAATTTTTTGTTATGCTCCTTTAGCAGAAAAACAAAGATATTGTCAAAGCTATTGGCTGTTCTCTTTAACAGTGTTTTTAAAAAACTATTTAGATTATAGTATATTTTTCATTTTTCAAACCTGAGATTTTTGTAGTAAGATTTTACTCGGCTTTCAGTCAAACGACTAAGAGGTTACCACACACCTGCATTGCATGTACTAGCAAAAATGGCTTCTTTGACATTTTTAAAAAGTGAATTTAGCTATCTCTCCCATTAACCTTTCTACTAATTTCATCAGTAATTAATGTAGTATTCATTTTAATTATAAACAGCTTAAATACACCCATAATGAGGAACCAAACTGAAGCAGTAATTAAAAGTTTCCACACAAAGAAAGTCGAGGTACCAGATGGATTCTGCTGCTGTCTGTGGGGCCAGCCTCCAGCAGCACAGGACTTGAAGAAAATCCATGAGGTCAGCATACACAACTTTTTAATCTGAGGGGGCTAAAGGAAAATACACTCACACGCTCTCTTGGTTTTCTTCTTTTTCTTCTTTCCCTTACAGCTTGTATACCGCAACAAAACCCTTTAGGCAATATAGAAATTACAATATGCTCACATTCTATTTTTCAGGTGAATGATTACAATGAACACAAGGTAAAACAGCATGCTTTCGATGTCCCTTACACGATTAAACTTTTTAATGTATTACAGGTAAAAAACAAGTTGTCCTAATAATCCAAGTACATTCATATCCAAGCAACTTGTTATGTATTAACAGAGTGTAAGAACACAAGGTATTCAGCTCACCCAGTTCTTTTCCTGACAGGCTGCATTTCGTGGTTTCAAAGAAAGGATCAATCATTTTATCACTTACCTTGGAAAATAATCTTATAAAGAATCTTAAGGGGATTGCAACCCAAACTTCTACACATGAAAAAAAATCAGTCTGCTCTACTTTAAATCTTTAGGATACATACTGATTCATCAATAGATTTTTATATCAGAGAACTGAAGGCAGAAATAGGTACAAGGAAGTAATCATCATCTTTGATCACCAACCAATCCTTGCCAAAAATGTACATCGGATAGCAATATATGGGCTGCTTTGGTTTTGTTCCCTGACTAAGTTCCTCAGATATGTGCCTTTCTAAAACTTAAGATTGGCTTCTTAGGTTTTTCACCTCAAAACTATTTAACAGAACATCTTAATCTAACCTGAAGTCATTTTAAGGCTTTGGTTTAGCTATGGTCCACACATTTGCTTCACTATGGTGCATTCCAAAATCTGTGAACACATCTCCCAACATTAAGATTCTGTTTGGGCTACTGGGACTCATTTGTTTTCCTTAATCATTAACCTAAGCCACAATCTGTATGGCTCATCAATTGAAGAAACTCATGTATTCTAGCTGACATTTGCTTGTGTTTTTTTTCTTCCTAAGCCACTATTTTATTAGAAGCACAACAGCATTCTATCCTACCTTTACCTATGCTATTTCTTATACCAAACTAATCTTTATCATAATACCTTACTATAGTTATTAAAAACCCTCAATCATCAAAATCCTATTTAAACTAATAGTATTACTGCATAAAAATCATTGCTTCAATTAAACAGTACAGCTCTGGAGGAAATCATCTTCATAATAATCCACTTGTAAAAATGCACCCTAGAATGGATGCTTCCATGAGATAAACACACTGCATTACAGGCAGTGGAGATCACCCCATACCCATTCACTCTATGCCAGATACAACAGAAAGATGGCAGCTGCAAACATGTAAAAGATCAGTGGAAACAAAAGGCATTTTAGAGTCTATGGCTTTGGGGTCTTTCCTATCAGATTTCCTTCATCAGGGATTTTCCTCCTGATGGGCTGACATCTAAAACTTCAATTGAAACCTGTTCTCCTGACATGGCCACCAGCAAGAGTCACTGTTAAATTCTACCAAATTTGTAATGAGAAATTAATTCTAGTAAATATCAAACACCTCCATCAAATATAAATATTAAGTGTATTTTCAAACTCATTTTACAAAGTCAATATTATCCTGATACCCAAACAGGTAAGGGCATAACATAAAGAGAAAACCATGGTACAGATTTCTTGATAAACAGATGTAAAAACTATTACTAAATTATTTTCAATCTGAACTTAAGAACCTATTAAGGTCATAAATCACAACTATGTTGAATTTATATAAGAGGATGCAATATTGGTTCAACATAGACAAATTAATAAATAATTAATAAATAAAATAATACAGAATATAATCCTAAAGACATGAACCATATGATCATCTCAACAAACACACAAAAGGCATTTGACAAATTTCAATATTCCCTTCATCATATAAATCCGGAATAAGTTAAGAATAAAAGGGATTTATCAGAACAGGTAAAACTATAGTCAACATTAAATAAGGTAAAACCAAAAGTGTTTCTTCTAATGTCTGGACTGATGCAAAGGTGTCCATTCTCAGCACTTATTTCATATAAAGTATAAAGTCCTAGATAGATAAATAAGACAAAGGAAATAAATAAAATGAATAGGAAATAAATCCTTTATTGTGGAAGACATGATATTATAAATACTATACCAGAAAACTCTCAGATATACACTTCTATTGAATTAACAGAATGAAAACAATCTGAGGATCTATTGGCAACAGAGAGCTACATGAGAAGGCTACTCAAGTTTTAGTAGGTCTTTCATGCTCATAATAAATCCATTTAGTAGCATACTAATTCCATTTAGTAACACTAAATGAATTCAATGCATTTAAAAAAAAAGAATCCAAGAAGTAGGGAGTGGGATAAGAGAATACGGTAAGAACTGAAGAAGACGGAATGGAGCGTGAATTTGATTAAAATTGCATGTATGTATGAGATTCTAAAACAACAGAAAAATGAATTTAAAAATAAGAAAATAATTAGCAGTTTTTACATATTCTAATGACAAATGTGGTACAAGTTGGGACAAATATTTCATCAATAATGACATTAAATAAATTAAAAACACCTAAGAATAACACAAACCAAGGTGGTGAAATATTTGTATATGAAAACTTTAAGTAACAAAAGTAATTAAAAACACTGGACAGTGCAAACATTTCCAATTCTTGAGTTTGCAGGACAAAAATATGGATGTGTAGATATTCCAATTGATTTCTTCATAAAGTTATCACACCCCTTGAAATTCACATAGACGAACAAAGAACCAAATAGTGACCCACACATGGTTGATGTACAGAGAGTGAAAGATTTTACAACACTGATTCCTAAATAGGCTATTTTCATCAAATCTATCCTCTTGGAGCTCAGGGAGCTCTGTAGAAGAGGAGATGGTAATAAGAGTGAATAGGTGATGAAGGATACCAAAAAAAAAAAAAA
>JAQHUG010000139.1:3103589-3140738 GCA_028555095.1 Dicrostonyx torquatus | reverse complement strand
GCCTATTATTCTTAGGTTTGGTCTTTTCACGGTGTCCCAGATTTCCTGGATGTTTTGTGCTACGAATTTGTTGGATTTGTTGTTTTCTTCAATCAGTGAGTTTATTCTCTCTATCGCATCTTCAGTGTCTGAAATTCTTTCTTCCATCTCTTGTATTCTGTTGACTATACTTGTCTCTGAAGTTCCTGTTGGTATATCCAGCTTTTCCTTATCCAGCCATCGGTATTGTGATTGTGTAGTTCATTTTTAAATATAATGTATAATTAGGAAATATAGGCTGTTAATGGATAATCATCTATAATAGTTAAGTTTGTAGTCATGTTAGTTAGATTCTCTAGATATGCATAGATATATTTCACATAGATAGACATTCTTCATATCTTTCAAAGACTACAGAACATGGCATTTAATGTTTAATAACTTAGGGCTTTTCATGACAATGACACACATCTGCTTCTGGCAGCACCAACTACTTCCTGAAGAAGATGGGCAACAAGGAGGCTCCTTACAGAGTTTGCTAGCCATTTGGGCAAGAAACTGCACTTGCCTGAACTGCTTAAATGGACACAAAGAACCCACAGAAAGAGGACTGCTGAACTTGCCTAAAAGGTAAGATGATCCTTTGGGGTTCCTGGTTCATAAAAGAGTCTATGAGACATTTTGCAGGATCCCAAAAAAGTGACTAATCTGTCTTTGAATTTTCCTGCTTCATGGAAATGTCTGCTGGACGCTATGGGCGTGTAGGCTGAAGATGGATGCCCCAATGATACAGAGGAATTTGGGTGACTGTATAGGCAGAGAGATGTCTCTGTCATTTCTAGAGTTTTGGAAGTTGCTTATTTCTTGTTTGCTTAGGTAATATTATATCCTTCTGGAGTCTTTGATGGAGTTGAAAAATGGATAGTTATAGTTAGAGTTTTCCTTAGTTAAGATAAAAGATAAAATAAATATAAATATTGTAATTGTAATTCTTGCTTGATAACTGTTTTGTTATATGTAATTTTACTAGTTAAAATGAAAGCCTTTCTTTTCTGTTTAAACAGAAAAAGGGGAAATTATGTGGGAGTGTTCTCCTGTATTTTGTATAACTTTCATTGGTTAATAAGGAAGCTGCCCTGGCGTTGGGCGCCAACTGTTGTATTAGGGGGTGGCTGTGTCCTGCTGCCGAGAAATAGGGCCGTTTGTTCCCAGCGCCTGGCTCCCAGCCACAGCCGCTTGCTTATGCCCAAAATAATTACACATAGACTGTATTCATTTAAATACTGCCTTGTCCATTATCTCTAGCCTTTTCTTGGCTAACTCTCATATCTAAACTAACGCATTATAAAAGTCTTTATGTCACCATGAGGTGGTGACTTACCGGACAATTCTAAGGTACGTCCATCTTGTGCGGAAGATCATGGCGGCTCTCTCACTTCCTTTCTCTCTCACTGCCTTCCGTTCCTTCTACACTGCGCAGCTAAGGGCTGTGTTCTATCTTACAGGCCAGGGCAGCTTCTTTATTAACCAATGAAAGTAATACAAAATACAGAAGAACACTCCCACATCACTCAACTTCATATGGAAAAAAATCCTGTACAATAAAGAAAATTCTGAAGGCATCACCATCCCTGACTTCAAATTCTACTACAGAGCTATGGTACTGAAAAAGGCCTGGTAATAGCATTAAAATAGACAGGAAGACCAAAGGAACCAATTCAAAAACCCAGATACCAGTCTACACAACTAAAAACACCTAATTTTTGACAAAGAAGCAAAAAATATAAAATGGAACAAAAGCATATTTAGCAAATGGTGCTGGCAGAACTGGATATCAACATGTAGAAGAACGAAAATAGACTCGTAGCTATCACCATGCACAAAACTCAAGTCTAAATGGATCAAATACCTCAACATAAACCAGCCACACTGAACCTCATAGAGGAGAAAGTGGGAAGTACATTTGAATACATTGGTACAGGAGACAACTTTCTAAATATAACCCCAGTAGCACAGACACTGAGAGTAACAATTAATAAATGAGACCTCCTAAAACTGGAAAACTTCTGTAAAGCAAAGGACATGGTCAACAAGATAAAACAGCAGCCTACAAAACGGGAAAAGATCTTCACCAACCTTATATCAGACAGACGACTGATCTCCAAAATACACAAAGAATTCAAGAAATTGGTCATCAAAATAACAAATAATCCAATAAAATAATGGAGTATAGACCTAAACAGAGAACTCTCAATAGAGGAATCTAAATATGGCTGAAAGACACTTAGGGAAATGCTCTACATCCTTAGCCATCAGAGAAATACAAATCAAAACAACTCTGAGATTCTATCTTTTTTATTTATTTTTATTTTTTTATTATTGGTTTTATTGAACTATACATTTTTCTCTGCTCCCCTCCCATACTCTCCCCTCCCCTTAATCCTCTCTCATTGTCTTCATACACCTGTAAAACGGCCAAGATTAGAAACACTGATAAAAACTAATGCTGGAAAGGTTGTGGGGTAAAGGCAACAGTCCTTCATTGATGGTGGGAAAAAAGCTGGTATAGCCCCTTTGGATAACAGTATGGTGATTTCTCAGAAAATTAGGAAACAACCTTCCTCAAGACCCAGCAAAACCACTTTTGGCAACATACCCAAAGATTTATCAATCGTATCACAAGGAAATGTGCTCCACTATGTTCATAGCAGCTTTGTTTGTCATAGTCAGAACCTGGAAACAACCTAACTATCCCTCAACCAAAGAATGGAAAGTAAAATGTGGACATTTATACAATGGAGTACAACACAACAGAAAAAAAATCATATTGAAATTCGCAGGCAAATGGATGGATCTAGAAAACATCATATTGAGTGACGTAAGCCAGACTCAGAGACAAATATCATATCTATTCACTCATAAGTGGTTTTTAGCCATAAGCAAAGAAAATCAGCCTATAAACCAGAGAACCTAGACAACAATGAACACCCTAAGAGAGATCCACATATGTGGATCTAATCTACATGGGAAGTAGAAAACGGCAAGATCTCCTGAGTAAATTTGGAGCATGGGAACTTTGGTACTTGAAGAGGAGGGTAGAAAACGAGAGGGGAGCAGAGAAAAATGTATAGCTCAAAAAATCAATAAAAATAATACCAAAAAAAGGAAGTTGCCATGCAAGCCTGAACTCCAGGATTGGCTCTTCAGACTCCATATAAAGATAGAAAGAAACAAGTTAGTTACCATTTGACCTCCACAATCTGTGACTTCTTTGTCATAGGCACCCATTAAGCATGTTTTCAGACAATAAAAGTAAATGAAATGTAAAAGGAAAGAAGAAAAATAATTGCCTTTAAAATATTTTAAATTCATTTTATTTTATATATGTGTTTTACTTGAATGTGTGCAAGTGAGAATGTCTGGTGATCATTTCAGCAGAGGTAAAAAGAAACCAACAGAGCCCTGACACTGATGTTACAAACAGCTTGAGCCACCATGTGGATACTACAAACCCAACCCAGATCCTATGCAAGAAGAAGTACTCTTAACTGCTGAGCCATCTTCCTAGTACTGAGAATGATAAAAAACAAAAGCAAAAACAAATGTGACAATTAAAATAAATATTTTCTAAAATTTCTCATTAAAGACTCATAATTCTATATCAGAAAAATTAATAGTATTATAATATTAGGTTTTACGATGCTTAAAGTATTCTTATCTATCACCGATTTTCTCTGTGATATAATTATGAAGCAAATAAATTCTGAGTGACGATGCAAAGCTTTACTAAAAATTAACTGAAGCTTGTAAATCCCTAGGCACAGAATGTGGAGCTGGAGATAAGACTTGGCAGCTAAGGGCCTACATGAGTGTTCACACTTGAGTTTGGGTGTATACACTCTCACACACATAAGTAAAAGAAATGTATATTTTAATATCAATATTTTGAAACATATTGAAGGAATTTAAGAAGCAGCTAGGAGACAGACATTTTTATTAACATTATATTGAACTGTAAGACTGCTGCAAATATCACCAAAATAGTTTAATTTTAGGTACTTTAGGGGAGTAGGAGTGTTTTGTCTTACTCCAAATGAAATTAGGGAGCTTAACGTTAGTAATGAAAGGAGCACCCTCTTGACTTACAGGCTACAATGCTGTAAGATCTTGTGACCAAATGTGAAATGGCTGTAAGTGGAAATAACTATAGCTCTCCAGGCTTCTTCTGACTATGATATAGGCTGTACTCTAATGTGAAAGATTCTTTTTGCCATAATAACAAAGTATAAACCAAGAACAACAGACAGAAGAAAAGTCTTAGACACTTAATTTCAGATTAAAACACATCTTATGTGAGTCGAAGAAGTGAAAGCTTCAATAACCAAAGCATTAATGGGGCTGAGACAGCTGAGGATTTGCCAAACAATAGTGAACTTTTAGGTGACTAACTTCATAAGAAGCAGAACCATGCACAAAGAATACAGCAGTTATGAACTAAAGTAAGGAAGAACCACAAAAATATAAGGAAGAATCAAATGAAGCAATGTATCCTGGCAACTCTGTCATTTTTATGATACCCTTGGATGCTACCAAGGACAAGCCCCTGAGCAGGGATTGGAAAGTACAAAGAAGCTGTAAGATCCTTACTGTTCTCATGGCACATTGCTCTTTGAGGTATTAACACCTGTGTCACACTACAGCAAGGTGGTGGAAGAATGGAGCTGAGCACAGCTGGCTCACTTCAATAATTCCATTTGAGTTGAGAAATAACTAGAATCAATGTCTATGTTATCTGTCAGACCAAGAAAGAGTCTTGAAGTTTGTACCATATATAACAGACCAAAGTATTTTAAATATAATTTTGCAAAGATACATGAATTAAAACACCATTTTTCTTTCTTTCATTATATTATATTATTATCCATTTTCACATGAATAAGAATTGTTTAAAAATGTGTTATGGACAGGTCTAATGTAAAAAAAATTAACTTCAAAATAAATTCCAGGTTTATAAACAAAGTACAGTGACAATTTTGGTCTTTTTCTTATCAAATCCCTCAATTCTTCTTCTTATTATTTTAACTTAGTAATTTCAAATATATATCAACAATATTTTATTGATCTAGTCAGTATTATCAATGACCATTTCATAACCACTTTTCTTGGGATGGCACATATTTTAGCAATATCATAGGCTGAATTATAAAAATCTTATTTATGTTAATTATTAAGATTCTTTGGTGATTAAAAGTTAGTCTTTGCTATATTCCTATTGCAGTTGGGTTCAGATCATGAGATGGGGAAAGGGTGTTGGTGTGAAGAAAAGGTATCTGATCACTTGATGACTTTCATACAAGCAGTTGGCCCTAAACAGCTCAAGCCTTCTTTATTTACACACCAAAATCAAGCATGTAATTCCCACCCTCCAGCATTAACCTCCATAGAAAAAACAAATAGGTTTTTTTTCTTTCAAACTTTTACATCCAAACAACTTTTAAACAAAAGCCATGCTCAATATTTTGTTAGCTTGGCTAAAAATATCAAGTCAGGCATATCTTGTTCTTACAAAACCAAAAGGTGATCAACATAGGTACATGTTCTCAAGAAAAACATATTGTTCAAAACTTAACAAAGCATATTTATAGAAATAGAGGTGATTTGCATGCACACAGTTAGTTTGTAACTCTCCAACTGTTACCTTGTCTTACAAATGGGTCCTGTATGCCTGTGCCTCTCTATAAAGGGCAAACATTGATAAGGCACTCTTTTTCCAACTTAATGTATTTTCCCCAGAAATAGGGGATCCCTTGTGTTGCTTTTTTATACATGCCCGTTAACTTTTATTGTCGCAGATTTTGTCAGCACTGAATAAGCAAATTTCCTAAGGTCTGTAGTAACAGCTGGTATTTCCAGATAAGAAATCTGAGAAGCATCAGTTCCCAAAGAATTTTAGGGAAAAATATTGGGGAAAAATGAGGTCTGTCCCATTCATGACTGAAAAGCAAACCACTAAAAGGATCACCAACATTATGAGAGAGAGGAGAGCATGCATGGCCTCAGTTCCCCAGTATTCTAAACTGTCCCGAGAAAAGCTGATTCTTTCCTAATAAGACACCATCTCATAGGTTTTGCCTCATGGATACCTGTTGGAAAAGCATTCATAGGCTGATATGAAATGAAGCTACACAGCTTCCAACAGGTCTTGTTCATTTAATTGCTTCAGTTTCACATTTGACACAAACTATTGCTACTCAATGTCCCTGGAAGTATTGTGCTGGAATCTCCAGCAGTGTGCACTGCCCATAAGATACTCCTCTCTCAGTCTTGATGATCCCTGGACTTTTACACTCATCTTAGGGAACAAGGGAAAATGGTCAGAGACTTCTATTTATATACTTGGCTCTGTGCCTCGTGGGACAGGGTAAGCTCAGTATCACATACTCCACCGTCAAGAACTCTAAAGATGTCTGGATACTGCTAGGTGCTATTATTTCTTTGTCTAACGTAATCCAGTTACTTTTTATGATACTTGGTAATTCAGTTGCTGGCTCTCCAAAGACCCTGGTCCTCCTGGAACACGGTCTCCTTGAATAAATAGACCACCTGAAGTATATCTTCTTTTTCACCCTCAGATATCCTATTTCTAATCACAACAACATTTAAATTGGTTATCACTGAGTACAAAATATTTAGCATTTACAAATGTGTGTGTGTGTAGATGTGCCTGTGCCATGCCCACACGTGGAGTCAGATAACAGCTTTGTGGAGTTCATTGTCTCATTCCAGGGTAGATTCTAGGAATCAAACTCATGTTGATGGTAATGCCTGACCAGCAAATGTCTTTATCTATTGAGCACTATAACCACCCTAAATACACTTTGACAAGAGTAATTTTGTTCCTGAGGTATATGAAGGAACCTGTGGGATTTTTGCTTTTCCAATCATCTACAGATATGAAATGAATGCAAGCCTAACTCTTTACTCATTTAATATAGTCAGGGATTAGTTTGAGATTCTTTCTAAAGAGATGGATAGCTAATACCCCTTTGAGCACATTTTCAGTTGCATAATTGATATTTAAGCATAAGTAAAGTACTCAAACTGTCAAAAAAGTTGTGAATTAAGATTGGTAGGAGCTCTGGCATTAGGTATATTATATCATTTTCTAAGTTATTATCTCATATAAAAACCTCCTGAGAAAAACAAGGAAGGAGCTGTATAATTACAAAAAAATAACATTGTACAAGTTGTTTCCCACGAAGTCTCTTAAATGATTGCTCTCTATGTGAGTATTTTAGTGGTTGTAACCCTCCAATTAGAAAAACTTTGTGGTAGTAAATTTAAAAGTTTATTTCAACTAAGGTGAGTCTTTACAAAGAACCATGCCATGAGTTAAGCAAAGGAAAGTCTTTAAAAGTAATAATCAAAGTGAGGAAAATACACCATTTTTGGGCTTTGAACATTTTCTTAACTTTTTAGATTGACATATTGTCACTGCTGCACAAATATTCTTGAGGAGCATAGTTCGCTTTCTCATTGCCACATGGTAGAAAATTAGTTTTCTGGTGGCAACACTAACATCTATGCCATCTCTTGACACAAGTGAAACATAATATCTTATAATTTTCTAAGAAATGCACTGGAGAAGTGACACCATCTTAAATTACTGCCAGCAACACATCCTGAGCTGATGACTTACTGTGGTAAGAAGTGGAGCTACAGGTGGATCAGCCTCTCCTGATGATTTTGAGTGGTTCGTTATCAGCAATGTTTATTTGGGGTGGTCATATATGAATCATAAGCATAAATTAAAAAAAAAACAAAAATAAGGCAGATGTATCCTGTACTGAGAATATCTTATAGTTCTTTGCTTACAAAGAAAAATGTATAAACATAGATAGTATATATTGCATGATCAGTCAAATTCTTGTGGCTGTAGTTAAAACTCCTTTATTATAAGATTATTTGTAAATTAAATCCCATTTAATGCACTTTATATATGAGTAATATATAATTAATTTCAAACTGCATTTTTCTTCATTGTTCTTCATTCCACATGGCCATATGAGATAGATATTTTGCATTTGACAAGGAAGGAATTGAGATTCAGTCACACTAGTCACGTTTTTTCTATACCACAGGGACAAAATGTCATAGTCCATCATCAAAGACGGCCAAGGAAGAAATTCAGAGAAGAAACCTGGTGGCAGAAACTGGAGGAGAGGTTGTGGATAAATACTGGTTACTTACTGGCTTGCTGTGTTTGGCTTGTCCAGCTTTCTTTCTTCTACAATGCAGGCCTGTACAGAGATGACACTACACACGGCGTGTTGGACCCTCCCACTTAAACAATTAATCAGGAAAATTCCAGCCCTAGACATACTCAGTGGCCAACATGATGGAAGAGATTCCTCATTTGAAGTTTCCTCTTCCCACATGACTCTTGTTTGTGGCAAGTTGTCAAAAACTAACCAGCATAGTACATGTTCAAACATTCCAGTCATTTCTACAGCATGAAAGGAAAATACTCTGATAGGATGTAAGTACGTACTAATGTTCTAATCGAACTCAGATACAGGGCTTGAACTCTCAAAAGCATGTAGTATATTGGTTTTGAGCAAATAATTTTGAGAACATTGAAAATCATGTAGTGGTATCACTAAGGAGACACACATATGAACCCATCATCAAAAAAAGGATTGGGAGATAGCTCAGTCGTAATATATTTTCTTCTCCCATCAATCATCTCTAGGGAAACAGTATCCATATAATTAATATATTAAAGGATATTTATTAGATTGGCTTATAATGTATGGTTAGAACAATATAAAATGGCTGGCTCACATGGAGAGACTGAGAAGCCAAGAGATGCTCAGTCCATGAGTCTGATGTCTCAGCAGCCCCAATCTAGCACCCAAGGCTTAGAGAACATCTGGAGAACCACTTTTCTTCAATATATGTTGGAAATTGGAGAAGATTATTTTTAACATCAACAAAGAAACCCAAGGTTATTAGAGAACTATCTAGCAAGACTGAAGGCTCAGAAGTTAAAAAAGTTTAAAAAAATTCCATTTTCCATGTTCTTTTATTTTATTTTTTTAAACTGGGCTGTTACCAGAAGGTGAAGTCTATACTTAGGGTGAATCTTCCCAGATCAATTAAGGAAATCATGTTAATCCTCCATAAACATGGCCACAGGGATACCCAATGTACAGATTCTCTTATTGAGAGTCTGTTCTCAGGAAATTCTGGATTACATCAAGATGAAGATTAAACCAACCATCACATCACGGAATTCAGGATCAGAAATAGGATTTGCAGAACATGGGTAAATTCCTGGTGACCACGGAGGTCTTCCAATAATCCCAGGACTTATGAAACTGACAGTTGGGATTACCTGAGGAAGCTGATTTAAAATAGCTGCTGTCTTAGTTAGGGTTTCTCTTGCTGTGAAGAAATGTCATGACCAAAAGGAAACTTGGGGAAGTTAGCTGCCATTTCCACATTACTGTTTGTAACTGAAGGAAGTCAGGGCAGGAACACAAGCAATGCAAGAGCTTGGAGGCAGGAGCTGTTGCAGAGGCCCTGGAGTGGTGCTAGTTACTGGCATATTCCACATGGTTTGCTCAGCCTGTGTTCTTTAAGAACACAGGCACACCACCCAGGGATACCACCACCCATAATGGTCTGGGCTCTCTGCCATCAATCACTAATTAAGAAAGAGCTCTATAGTAGGATCTTATGGAGTCATTTTCTCTATTAAGGCTCCCTACTTTCATATAACTCTAGCTTGCTTCAAGTTGACATAAAACTGCCTGGCACAATTAATCTCTGAATTCAAAATAACAATTGGCCCCAATAAAGTCTTTAAATTTCCTCTGAAACTTCACAAGACAAGCCTCCATCTTCTGCATTGCCCTCCATATTCTTATTTTCCTCCTATCAAACAACTTTCTAAACATTAGACACTTAATGACTTTTTTTACTCAAAGTTTCAAAGTCTATCCACAATCCTCCCAAAATCAGCATGTTCTGGTCTGGCACAACAATTTCCTATCATCTTGTACTAATTTGTTTTAGTTAGGGTTTCTATTGCTACAATGAAACACCATGACCCAAAAGTAAATTGGGGGTAGAGGGGTTATTTGGCTCACACTTGTATCATTGAGAAAAGTCAGGACAAGATCTCAAACAGTTCAGAAACCTGATTGCAGAAACTGATGCAGGGGTTATGGAGTGATGATGCTTACCAGTTTACTGCAATTGGCTTGCTCAGAGTGCTTTCTTATAGAATCTAAGCCCAGAGATGCTTCCACCAACAATAGCCAGGGCCATCCCACATCAATCACTAAGTAAGAAAATGTCCTACAACCAGAGCTTATGAAGGCATTTCCTTGACTTAGGTTACCTCCTCTAGCTTGCATCAAGCTAGCATAAAACTGTGTAGAAAAGTTGCACTAGCAGGTTGTGGGTTCAAATGAGAGACTCTGCCTCCAAATATGAGATGGAGAACAATGGAGGAACATGCAAGATTTAATCTGCTTTTCATTCCAAACATTAGCATGTACTTGCATATGCATGTATGCACACACACACACACACACACACACACACACACACACACACACACACACACACGGAAATAAAGGCAAAGTACATGAGTGACAGCACATCTTTACATCTTTTATTCCAGCATTTGGAAGGTTGAAACAGGATGACCATGAATTTTCAGGTATCCTTGACTCAAAACCAAAAGCAAAATGTAAAGACAAATATGCAGATATAAGAAATACTTATTAAGATATATTCATTTATTCTTAAGAATTTCATACATGTATAAAATTCAATGTATATTTGTCCCTTCTTTTTCCCCCCCAACTTCTGGTTGAATAGAGTAATAACTGACATAGGAACCTGACCAAAGTTGACTGTCACATGTGTGGATATTTCTGGAATACCACCAGTTTATTCTGTTTTGTTGCTACTACATGTGGTCAAGGGAGAATGTATTGATGCCTCAAGAACAAAAAAATCAAAAACATAATTCAAGAGACATGCATGCTACTTGCAGACTCTTCAATTTCTCTCTTTGACTTAATAAGAAACTCGGGTTATATATAGAACACCAAAAACTGGGACTTTTAGAAGTGAACAGTCTAAGCAGACAAATCAGGAAAAGATATTATTACTTGACTTACTGTCTAGATGGTACTCTCAGAACTCTGCTGATTAGGGAAGAGAAACAACACAGGAAGCTGATTCTGATTCAGACATAAGAGAGTGGCTTATGCCTTCAAATAAACACTAACCACTCATTATCAGACCAAGCAATACCAAATTTGAGATCATGAATCACATCCATTCCTTAACTTTCTCTTTCCCATTATGCGACTAAAATAGAACACAGATTTTGAAATGACTAAAATACAATTATTAGCATCAGAGGAAAAAAAAACTTCTGCTTGGAAACTCTTTTCAGACCTACAATTTATGTACTTTTGCTTACAAAGTAACAGGATTGCATATGGTAGTTGTAGACCAATTTTATTTTTATTGCAAAAACTTTGAGGTTCTTTGCTTTACAGAAGCTTCTCAGTTTTAGGAGGTCCCATTTATTTATTGTTGTTCTTATTGTCTGTGCCATTGGGGTTTTACATAGGAAGTGGTCTCCTATGCCCAAGTGTTGCAGGCTACTTCCCACTTTCTCTTCTATGAGGTTCAGTGTGGTCGGATTTATATTGAGGTCTTTAATCCATTTAGACTTGAGTTTTGTGCATGGTGATAGACAAGGATCGATTTTCATTCTCTTACAGGTTGACATCCAATTGTGCCAGCACCATTTGTTCCACAGTCATTAAGACAAAAAGGCATCCTACTGAATGGGAGAAGATCTTCACTAACCCCACATCAGACAAAGGCCTGATCTCCAAAATATAGAAAGAACTCAAGAAACTGGACATAAAATTCTAAACTACCCAATTAAAAAATGGGGTAATGATCTGAACAGAGAATTCTCAACAGAAGAAGTTCGAATGGCCAAAAGATACTTAAGGTCATGTTCAACTTCCTTAGCCATCAGGGAAATGAAAATCAAAACCACTTTGAGATACCATCTTACACCTGTCAGAATGGCTAAAATCAAAAACACCAATGACGACCTATGCTGGAGAGGATGTGGAGTAAGAGGAACACTCCTCCATTGCTGGTGGGAATGCAAACTTGTGCAACCACTTTGGAAATCAGTGTGGCGGTTTCTCAGGAAACTGGGAATCAACCTACCTCAGGATCCAGCAATACCACTCTTGGGAATATACCCAAGAGATGCTCAATCGTACTACAAAAGCATTTGTGCTACTATGTTTATAGCAGCATTATTTGTAATAGGCAGAACCTGGAAACAACCTAGGTGCCCATCAATGGAAGAATGGATCCAGAAAGTGTGGAATATATACACATTAGAATACTACTCAGCGGAAAAAAATAATGACATCTTGAATTTTGCATGCAAATGGATGGAAAATAGAAAACTCCATCCTTAGCGAGATATCCCAAACCCTAAAAGAGGAGTATGGTATGTACTCACTCATTAGTGGACCTTAGCCATTAACAAAGGACATTAAGCATATAGCTTACAAGCCTGCAGATGCCAAATAGCAAGGTGAACCCAAAGAAAAACTTATAAAGTTTTTCCTGGAAGTCAGAAGCAAACAAGATCATCAGACAAAAGTTGGAAGCAAGGGTGTGGGGATGAGGGTGGAGGTAGGGATTGGGGGTGGTGGTAAGCGAAAGGGAGTGGGTAGAAGGGAGAAAAGAAGAAAAGGGGAGAGCCAGGGGTTGTGGGAGGGTGGAGATGGAGGAAGGGTGGATATTGGGGAAGGGAATAAGATATCTACATTAATGGGAGTCAATTTAAGATTTGCAAGAGACTTGTCCCTAGAGGGGATCCCAGGTATCCATAGGGAGTTCCCAGCTAGGTACTCGGGCAGCAGAGGAGTGGGCACCTGAACTGAACTTGCCCCATATTTACTTTGTTGAATATCTCAATCGTCACCATAGAAATTTCGCATGATGGATGGAGATAGAGCCAGAGACCCACATTTACACCAGAGCAAGGGATTGTGCTACCAAGGTCCAGTGGAAGGGCAGAAGGAGGGAGAAGATGAGCAAGGACTTCAGGACCGTGAGGGACTGGCCCACCAACAGAGACAGCGTGCTTGGTCTATTGGGATCTCAACAAATCCAGCTGGACCGGGAAGGAATGAGCATATGACCTTACCGGACTCTCTGAATGTGACTGCCAAGGGGGACTGATTGAGAAGCCAATGATAATGGCACAGGGACCTATCTCTTCTGCATGTATTGGCTATTTGGGAACTTAATCTATATGGATGCACATCTTCTTAGACCAAGATGGAGGGGGGAGGACCTTGGGCTTCCCATAGGGCAGGGTATCCTGCCCCATCTTAAGGAAGCAGGGGGAGGGTGGTGGGGTGGGGAGGGAGCGGGAAGGCCGGGAACAAGGGGAGTAAATGTAAAATTTTCCTGTAATAAAAAAATATAATGTAATGGTATCATCAGAAAACAAACAAAAAAAAACCTTTGAGGTTATCTTCCAATTAATGTGTAAGTCCTTAATTTGGTGGTAAAACCATATAGTTAACTAAGCATAATTTGCCACTGGCTCTAGAGAGTACACTTACTACAGAATGCAACAGTAATCTTCTGAAATAATGTCATACCAAAAAGTAGTCAATATCCTGACACTTAACAAATGCTCACAACCCTTTGACTTTGTCCCATTCAAATAATCCATCTTTTGAATGTTTTTGCTCACTAGGCAAAGACAAGAGCAAATGGCAAAAGAGTAATGAGCTCTATTCAAAGCAAATGAGTATTTAGAAATAATAGCAGTGCAAACCAGGAGTAGTTTGAATAGCGACTGGTGATGAGTAACTCATTTTGAGCCAACTTCTCTGGTTATTCTGGAGACATATTCTTCATCACTATCTGCAAATGAGCTGCTGAATGGTGATGTGAGTCATTTCTGTCATTAAGCTGCCCCTCTAAGTACAGAGTATCTCTGAGTGAAAAGAAAAAGGGTAAAACTTGTGAAAATCTCTCAGCAATGGTTGTAGTTTAGGTTTAAAGATATGCTCCAGTAAATATATGGAAATTTGAATATGGTCCTGTACCTTTAGAATTACAAACAGTCATTCTACTGCATTTATGTTTAAAAAATTATTAAAGACAAGAATTCTTTAACAACATTGAATCAAATGTGACATAAGCATTCATAACATTTTGTCCTAGAAGATGGCACAGACATAGACACCATGAATTTTTTGATATGGTGAATATTCTACATGCCATTTGTTGCATACATGAAACATTCTATGACCAGTGTCATAACCTATTCATTTGATAATACTTTCCATTTTATTGGTCTATGATTATGAAAATTATAGGTTTAGGACTTTGCATAATTTGTAAGAAACAGTGCTATTAAAATATTGCAACACTGTGAAAATAGAACACAGAAACAAGAAAATAAAGGTTTCCATTTTGTCCACTAACATAATAAAACCATTATTGTATACCTATTCTGGAAACCCTGGATGAGTTGAATGGCCTAGAGATGCTCTTATCCATTAACTTGCAGAGAGGAAAGACGATGATGCAATACATTACAAACACTAAAAGAGAGAGAATCTGTATTAATTTACAGACTGGTTCATTTAGAAGACAGGGAGTTTCACTGTCACCTTGTAATATAGAAGAAAAAGAAGTTCTATTGTTATCTACATATAGTTGCAACCTGGCCAGATGTCTGTAAACTGCTTTAAGTTACCATGCTATTTCTTTTAAATTTAAAATATTTCTGGCTCAAGTTATATCTACTTTATCACATCGCCAAACATGGCAGAAGACATCATATGTAGAGTAGAAATGAAATCATACATACTTCTTATGGTAAAGATTAAATGAGTAGTTCATAGTGAAATATTTTAAAATAGGGGCACTTGGGGTGCCAAGTTTGATTTAGTCCCATGTGAAACTCCACTTTTCAGAGTATAAGAAGAAAACAAACTTCTAAATGTTGTCCTCTGACCAGCATGTGAGTACACATGTGTGAGCCCGTGCACGCACGCACACACACACACACACACACACAATGTTTAAAAATAAAACATTTTCAAATTAAGCTATTCATGGTACTATATGTAGTATTCCTAGTGCTCAGTACTCAGGCACAAAGAATATGAGTCTTAATCATATACTTATGGTATATACTAAGTTCATTTAATATAGTTAAGGAAAAGCCTGGACTGCATAGCAAGAGCCAATCTCAAAATGTGTCAACAACAAAATATATAGTTGTAGATGGGAAAGTCTCCATTGACCTCACAATAAGGTCATGATCATTTAATTTAATTATACCTTCACTTTTATTTTTTGTCAATGAACGGTATTAGCAATTACATTTAAATAGATATGATTTTAAGAGCACAACATTTTAAAATATGTTATTTAAATTCCAGCAAAGTCTCCCCAGAAGAAATATCATTATATAATAAAGTGAATTTTCAAATTTTTGTCACTCTCTTTGCCAAAGACTACTAATATTCACATACCTCAGTTTCCTTACTTTACATATTTATATAAATTTACTTATATAAAACATACTTATTTGTACCTCAATTTACTCATTGTAACCTTTCATGAGACAGATAGCTGCTGAATATTCCATACATTTTTAAATTTGTCAAGATGGAAAGGCTGTTTTTTTTTATGACTGAGGCTGTGTCTATAACAAAGCTCCTCATCTGCTTTGTGTAATTAGCCTGGAAAACACAATTTGTCAAGATGGAAAGGCTGTTTCTTTTTATGACTGAGGCTGTGTCTATAACAAAGCTCCTCATCTGCTTTGTGTAATTAGCCTGGAAAACACCAAGGAATTAGCATTATTTATGTATTAATTGCATTTACATTGCTATTACAAAATATCTTTACACAGAAACCTAGGGAATTAAAGGTTAATTGTAGTTCCTATGTCCATGTTACAGCACCAACGGGAAGCCAAGGCAGCAAACCTTAAAGCATCTACTGATATTATGTCCACAATCGAAGTCAGAAAAGGGATAACTACATGAATTCTAGTAGTAAGCTTTCTCTCTCTGTTTTGGTTTTGTGCTGGACTCAAACCTTGGAAATAGCACCATCTACAATGGGCAGGTTTCTCATATCAATTAATATTTTTAGACAATCTCCCATAGACATAACTGTTCTAGAAAATTCCTCATTGATACTCTCTTCCTGAGTGACTCTCCATTGAGTCAAGTTGACAATTAAAACTATCACAATCTGTCTATTGCTGGAGAAGAGCAAGAACTTGGAGACAGGACATGAGGCAGTAGGAATAGAATAGCAGCAAGAACCCTTGGCAAACAAGTTCTTATGCTATATGCAAGGAAAGAGTAATGTGAAGCTGGAGGAAAACAACAAAATTGAAGCCCATGTTTTGTGGCTGTGATGGCACCCCCTTTTGTCCTTGGTGCCAAGTATAAAGACATATGGTAGCTAGAGAGATTGCTTAGTAGTTAGCGTGATTTTTGTTCTTTCAGAAGACCCACGTTTGATTCCCAGCATCAACATGGCAACTCACAGCCACATGTAAGTCCAATTTCAGGGGTCTAATGAAAACGATGCTAAAAAGAAATCCCACACTAACTCAGAATTGAGTATGATAAGGGGTTGAAAGATGGTATTGTGAGTTGGTTGATGATGTTCACTCTGTAGCTGGATAGTCTAGCTTTCTTCTTGATCTCTCTAAACCAGAGTTATAACGAGGACAGATTACATCATCACTATCACTCAGGTTTCCTTTCTTTAGGCTGTGGGCATGACATCATCTATTTCCTTAAAGAGGTAGAAGATTTACACATTAACATATATTAGCATCTTGAACCTGCTTATCAATAACCATTTTCAGTAATGTTACCACCATTATCACTGAATATGATGCTCTCACAACAAGCTAAAATGCATAATCAATGATATATTAAACTGTATTGTCATGATTATCATGGCAAGAAATCACTAGAATTTAAATTTTGTTCTAAATTTTGAAATATAATAATAAATTTTCACATTAATTCTTTTTATTATAGACAGTTTTATATTCCCGCTATTTTTATTTCAGGAAAGCTCCTGTTATATTTAGCGAGGGTACGCTGTTAAAGGCATAGTTGAACATGTGTAGGTGTGCATGAAGATGTCAGCGGTCAATTTTGGTTGTTGTCTCCAAATGCCATTTCCATATTGCTTTATTGAGGCAGGGTCTCAAACTGGCCTGGAGTTTGATGATTACATTAGCCTGGCTAGCTTGTGAGTCCCAGGGATGTGACAGTATTTTTCCTTCCTGGGCCTGGGAAAATAAGAATGCATCGACAATCCCAGCTTATTTTACATGAATTACTGGACTTGAATTCATGTCCTTATGGTTGCATGGCAATCACTTTAAAGATTCAGCTTTTATCATAACCTAAATGTTTTGTTGTTTTAACTCCAAGATTAGAGACATTCTATATAAGTAGTATTTATTTGATATTCATCAGGGGATGAACAAGTGAATGAATTGCCACCATATCAATACAGACATTGGAATTAAAGTTTTATTCATGTTTAACAGAATAACTAGCATGTTTAGTTGGAATAACTAGCCGGTTGAATGAATTCTCTTTTGTAGGTATTTAAATCCTTTGAAAGTATTGAACTTGGCTGTGATATACTGAGATTGCTTCCTTTGGAGACATGAAGACTTGAATTAAGATACATTTATTTATATTTAAATGAGGACCTTGTACCAGTAGTAATATCACTGAATTAAAATCACAACTCTGGTAAAAGGTGAATGTTAAATCATTTGTATAAGACATTGTAAAGGTATTTTGTTGTATCTTTCTTATTTTGTTGCTTATTTCATAAGGCAAATAGCTAAATCCAATATATTTCCAAAAGGGATTTGAAAATACTTAGATAAAAAAGTCACTTTATGATAAAAATGATGAAAATTCTTCTTTTTCTAGTGATCTGAAGTGAATGACTTTTTATTTTGATAATTGATCAAAAGTCATGAAAGAGATGTCTCCATGAAATCATGCATCAGACGATTATAACTAATTGATTCATATACTAATTTGAAGGAGGCTTCATGGTCACTTGATATGATGATGTTTCACATAGAAGATTCATCTGGGATTGCTACACACATGGGAATGTAGGACTCTTGACTGGAGAGCTAGATCACATTCATATCAATTTGAAACCATCACTACGATAGTGGCATGCGAGCACTCAATCTTCTCTGTAAATCAATTTTACTTTAAATTAGTCTTTTGTGAAAACTGGAAGGCATTAAGGTGACTGTATCTTTGAGTGGCATGTACCTGTATTAATGACAAGTAGTGTGTAAGTCTGAAAAATTATCCTAGGTAGTGAAATAAGAGATAATCTTCAACCTTTTAATATTTGTCCACTAATATGAAAAAATGTAGTGTTCAACAGTGTGTAAACAGACATTGGAAGTAAAAATGCTTCTGCAAAGATAAAAATGGTGTACATTGAAACATGCAAGAATTTGTTATTTAAAAGTGCAAACCAAATATGCTTACATGTATAATGAAATTTAAAATCCTAAAACCTCATTGTTACACACTAATAGGCAGAAGAGAATTGGTCTGTTTTCAAAGAGGTGTGGGATTGGTTGTCTTGCCAACCAGACTGCATTAAGAATCTCCTATCTGATTAAAGAGGCAGAGTGTGGGAGTGTCTGTTGCAGCCTTTCAAGAAAAGATTAACCAAGGACGCAGTACTGGAAGGCTGGTAACCTAGACAAGAAAAAGAGAAAGGGGAGAAATGAAACTGAACGGCTCATTCACTTTCTTCCTGCACTTCCTAGCTGGCATAAGGTACAGAGTTGTCCCCAGCAACAGGTTTCCAAGTTTATGGAACCTAGAATCCAACCCTTGGAAACATGAGCCAAAATAAACCCTATCTGGTAAGTTTCCTTCTGTTAGGTATTTTGTCACAAGTAATGAGAAAATTGACCAACAGAATTCACTAGTTGAAGTCTGTTAGTCATGGACATCAATATGTATCATAATTTTTATTCCATAAGGCAACATGAAAATGATTTCACTAAAATAATTTTTGTAAGAAAATAAGATGTGTAAATTATTTTCTATTAAATTAATTAGAATGGAAGATTAAAAATACAATCAGAATATTTGTCAATAAGTGAAATGTCTATCTCATTATCTTTCAAAAACATTAGCTTCTTGTTAATTTAGGAAATAAATATCCTGAATTATATAGTGTATTACAACACAGATATATATATATATATATATGCATATGTGTATATATATATATGCACACAAACAAACAAACTTTGATAAGTGACAGGCTTAGACATATAACTTTTTCTTATCATTATATTGGTTTTGGCATATTTACTGCATCGCAGACATCAGAAATCTCAGGTCTGGATGTATCTATATCTATGGATGCAAAAATTATACTTTAATATCTATAATCAGAAAATTATTCTCTAAAACCAATTTTCATGGTTTCATAAGTTAGTTTACTGCATATATAATCTTTTACTAGTTTTAAGGAGACATATTTGTCTCCATTGTTGAAATTCTGAACTCCTGGCTTCTCCTATCCCCAAAATACGGAACTCTCTATCCCATAACTTCATTCTCTTCACTGGAGTTCCAGACATTCTTAAGATAATTATAGAATCATCTTTTATGACTTGAAAGAAAATCTATCATTTTCAATAATTGTAAAATTGCTCTCTATTTTCTAGTGCACACATCGTAGTGTCTTAAAATAGTCTCAATATTCATTATAAGAGTAAGTTCACAATGCACCAGAAATAAGTTATAGGAACTTTAGTTATAGTAACAATTCAATTCTCACAAAAATATAAAAGTATTCTGACAGGAGGGTTTATAAAATATATTTTGTTTAATTAATTAAATTATCTTATATCCTGATTGCAATTTCCCTTCTCTAAAAGTTTTATACCCTACTTCCTCTCCACCACCCTACAATCCACTTCTCTGTTCAGAAAAGGGCAGGCCTCCCTATGTATCAACTAAGCATGGCATATCAAGTTGTAGCTGACTAAGCACCCTCTTACCCTTGCATTAAGGCTGCACAAAGCAATCCAGTACGTGGAACAGGTTCCCAAGAACAATCCCAAGCATCAGGTGCAGCCCCTGCACCCATTGTTAGGAGACCCACAGTTAGACCAAGCTATACAACGGTCACATATATGTAGGGGGCTTAGGTCGGTCCCATGCAGGCTCCCTGATTGTTTGTTCAGACTCTGTGGGTTTTCTGGTGATGTGTTTGACCCCTCTGGCTCCTACAGTCCTTCTTCCCTCTCTTCAGCAGTATTTCCCAAGTTCAGTCAAAGGTTTCGTTGGAGTATCTGCATCTGTTTCCATCAGTTACTGAATGAAGGCTCTCTGCAGACAATTAGGGTAGTCACTAATCTAGCACAGTACAGGTTACATATCCAACATATCTGCTATTGCAAGGAGTCTTACATGGTATTATCCTTGCAGATTCATAGGAGTTTCTCTTGCATCTGGTTTCTATCTGATCCTGAAATGGCCCCCATGGCACCTGCTTTTCGGTCATGTATTTCAGTACTCTCCCCTCCCCATTCATCTCCAAACCAAATCCCTCCAGTTCCCACCACATCCAACCCCAATTCAGCCAGGATCTGTCTTATATTTCCCCTTCCCAAGGAGATTCACACGTCCCCACTTGGGCCTTGGTCAGAAGAAGGTTTTAAGAGAGAGATTAACTTATAAATGCAAAATGAGACTGTATTTATGGATTTTCATGTGACTGTCAGCCTTAATTTATCCAAGAATTTCTTCTTACTAAAGTCAATTATCTTCTCTCATTAACCTAATTCAATAGAATTTCTAAGCACATCATTCCTGAGTACCTTACAAAATTTAATATTTGACCAGATTCACATTGTCATTCTTCCTTTCATTAATACTTAGTGTTTCCATTTATTTCTCTTCCTGCTTTTATCCTAATTAAGTTCTCAATTTCTAATAGTCTCCTTTTCTATCCAACATGTGAGTATTCTTTTAAACTAAATGACTTATCCCAAAGACTGAATCAAGTACTTTTTAGAAATATTTCACAAGTTCTCAGTCACCCTGACTTAGCTTTACAATTTGATAGAAAGTTCTAAACAGCCTCATATTTTTCTTGTTAATCATGTTTCATGGCTATTATAGAGACTCTTGCAGCATTACACTCCAAGGCTTCTCTGAAATGAACAGATCACTCAGCATGCAATTCAGAAATTCAGCAAGGATGTACTTCAGGGTACAGTCCTCTCCTAACAATTGTATAAACTGACTAAATACTGTGAGGTATGCCTTGTCAGCGGGCGCTCCTAAAAATATTTATATGCACCTTACAATTTCTAGTGAAAGAATATCCTGACTGTCAAAATGTCTTGTTAATTCACTGTTGCACTTGCTTTTCCTTTTCCTTAATTTCTCCTGGTCTGACTCTCCTACTTTCCATTGCTAGCTTCCAAATAAATGATTTGCATTTTCTTCAGAGTTATTTTTAGGAGAGTGAAATCCAGTACAAGCAAATATGTAATTTTATGGTACTTGTGCAAGTTGACATGACAATAGGAAACTTCTGGTCTTCATTTTCAGCACTGGGATGAAATAGACATTTGCATGTATGAGAGTTCTCTTACAGTGAGGAGGACAGGAAGGGCAACAGGGCTATGTTGTGTCTTAGCCAAGGTTTGGAACAGATTCTCAGTAAGCTAAATGAGTTTAATGGTTTAAGAAAAATCCAAATGCACCAAGTAGAGTAAATCCCAGTGGAAGCAGAGAAGCTGGTATATCTCGGTGGAACGCAGAGAAGTTTGTCAGCCTGCACTGCAAGGCAATCAAGTACCACAAATATGTGATCCAGAATTTCACAATTTTCATTCTTTTATTTCTTAAGTAGTTTTATAACTAAATATTTTTTATAAAACTGTCTTAGATATATGAAAGGAGCTCATTAATGCCAATTTGTATATTTATTTGATTTTCATTTTCTCAAGTTTCATATGGGAGAAATTTCATGTTTTATGGTGGTCAAGCAGGGCCATTATACAATTTTAAGTACAGTCATGCTCTGTAATAAGACATTTTGATGGACAGATTGTGTAGGATGGCAGTCCAATGAGATTGTAACAGAGCTGAAAAACATTTATCTCTTAGTAACACCATTGCTATTACAATTTTAGAGCTCAATACATTACATACCTGTTTGTGATGATGCTGGAATGAACAGGTATGTGTACAGTCATGTGAAATTATAGTACTCAGAGTGATGCACAGTGCATCTTATTTGATAATGGGGACAAAATACACAATTGTGTATTTGCTATATGACATGTTTAATCGTCACTGTAGAAGCAGTTCTGATTTTAAAATTAAATTGATGACATGATTTATTATATTGGCAGCAGTCTTGTGTATTTCATGCTTTCTCTATCTCTCTCTAGCTTTTACAAGTGGCCTAATGAATTATTGCTACATAGAAAGTTGTTTTTAGGAATTGGATGCTATCATGATGGCCTAGTCTCCTGATGACAAGACAGTTGTATTTTGAATCTTGCATTGTAAATAGAGCGATGATTTGTAGCATTTTTGGTACATAGTCAATTACTAAGTTTGCATCACCAAACAAAATGCCCTAGTATTTAAATTAAATGGTACATAATTAAATATTTGTTCTAGTTGGCTTCATTATTTGCCATGGCCAGTGCAACTGAGTCTGGAAACCCTGAATGAAGAGTGACATAAGACTAAGAAAGAGTGACACGAGAAATGTAGAGGAGTGATTATGTGGAGAGAGCACTCAAACGGAGATGCACTGACAGCCCAGCATGTTTGCTATATAAAGCATGAATGAGGAGGTGGGCTAGCTCATTTCAGTGAGAGGTTTCTGTTGGGAAGCAGTCTGGGGGTGGGCATGATCATTTAGTCACCCAGGATAAGGAATCTGCTGTCAGTTATTTTGCATGCATCTTTATTTTTTTTTTAAACTTAAAGGTCAACTATTTTTCAACATTCATACCTTGCCATTCTCTGGAATCAGACCCAAGAAAAGCCTTTCCATTCCCATGAGTCTTAGACATTGAAGGTTTTTAACATGCTCATGTATGAACATTATCTCATACAGGAGCTTACTAACTCCCAACAATTATGTTTGTATGAGCAAAAATTTTCCGCACATAAATTATAAAGGGGCTAAGTCATTGAATTACCAAAATTCTTCCATTATAAAAGAGTCCCAGTATTATGATTCTTTTTTAATGATGGTACTACTGTTAAGGCTATTTGTATCTTGTAACCACAGAAGTGGCATTCCTTTTGCAGGGAAGCATGAATATTTTCTGGTTACAGCTTGATCCTGCTTATAGCTTCTAGCTTCCTCCTTTCCAGGAACCATCCTGTGTGAGATTACTAACATATCAACTTGGTCAGCCTGTTGCTATGGTTTCCCAGCAGTCACTGGATATGCCTTGTTGCTTGAAATTATGCTTCGGCATGTCTTTATAGAATTTCATTTTTCTATTTTCTATTTTCATTGTGATTTTGGTTTGCATAAAGCAGTTATTCAGCAAGCCATCGCAATACATTTTTTTTCTAAGTTTATTTGACTTCAGTGGAATTGAATGTGTTCCCAAGATTTTGTTGGTTCAAAATTTATGGAGGCTTGTCACAGTAGACAGACCCTATTGCAGTATCGCTACTGCGTGTAGCTGAAGAGACGCCAGGATCCACTCTGAATCTGGGACACACTATTTACCCAAGGAGAGATACAATGGTGACACAGTTGTCAGTTGCACCTAAGGAGTTCCCTTTGTCCACTCTGACACGTTGGAAGTATTGACATTTAGAGTAACATCTAAATCCGTGGCTTGCAGTCAAATTATAAATCACGAACTAACACCATTCTATGGGCTATTAGTCTGGATAGGAGCATTTTGCTCTGCTGGTGTCATATTTTACTAGCTAGCCTTTCTGAGAACATGCTGATTTTCTTTATTTTGTCCTCTATTTTCTTGACAACATGCTGTGTAATGATATTTTGCCAAAATAATACAATTCAATAGTCAATTTTATTTTTCGTCTGTAGTAAAGAATTTATGTTCTTCTGCTATTGTGTAGTCTCTTACCTCAGCAGATGTTAGACCTATCATCATTTGTCTCATTGAATAATAGTTAATATATATTAATTAAAGTAACTTTTCCTAAAAAAAGAAATATAAAATAAAATAGGAAAATCTAAAATTTTGCCTCTTTCCTTAGATATTGTCCTCTTGTGTATCCAAACTCAGGCTGTGCTCAGATTTACTCTAAAGTACAAGACAGCCTAAACTAGTCATAATACTGCCACATTAGCACACTCCGCAATTTAGTTGATTAGATTTCAATTTTTAAACAAATTAATTTATTTGAATTACTCTTCCTAAATGATCTTAATTTTTTAAATTTTCTCAATAATAGAAAATAAGACTATAATACCAAATAATGGCACAGAGAAAAATAGTTGATCAATTTACATGAGCTAATTAAAGCTATGATGTACCAAAATCATATTTTACACACATGTTTTCATTTTGAAATTTAAAGTATGAGTACTAAGATTCCATTCTCTCTCAATTATTTTTATGTTCAGTGCAAGCTCAATGACATGGAAAGGACATTTTTTTCCATGAAATTCACATGACTAATTTTCAATGTGGGGAGACAATCCTCATTCACTTAAATTTAGCTATGGCTAGATAATGTGATTTCGTTATTGACTAACCAAAGCCCTGGGAAGGAATGGTAAGTACTTGACATGAATAGTCCAACAGGAGTCTCTGTAAGCTAGCTTTCACTCTTTCAGTACATGTGAGAAATGCTAAGGCAGACAGAGATATTAACTGAACTGCTGAAAAATATTGATATTAATACTGTAGAAAGTGTCAATGTATAATTTAAAGACTAAAGGATGCTACTATCAAGGAATGATATTTATTAGAATATTTGTTGTGGGAAACTGCATCCAAGTTTATATAGTTTTAACACACATTTCTAAGGTCCAAATTTCATAGCATATTTGGTGATAAACTAATTTAGTTCAATCAATGTTAACAAAATCAGTCTGTATAACTGGACAGTGTAAACTTTCTCCAAGTGAGAGTGTGACTAACATTCTTTCACCCTCTTGAATGTAATTTATACAAAGGTAGACTGACAAATAAGAACTTGAACATAAAAGAATCTTTTTATTGAAAATAAAAAAAATTCATGCAACATATTCTGACTGTGGTTTCCTCTTCCTCATCTCCTACCAAATCCCCTCGACTACCTCTTCACCCATATACTTAATTTGTTATCATTAATAATATGGAATAAAGCAGAATATGATCTCATGAAATTTAAATTATGAGATAATAGGCAGACCAAACTATATCACAATAAACAAATAAAGGGATCATAGAAGACAGTAGATATATGGAAGAATAGAACAAATTACTGAGATTGGGAATAATAGTGGCAGGTTTGAATGAAGAAATAACAATAATTAATCAAATAGAACTCCATTTTAAATGAAAATGATCCACCTATTTAGGGAACCAGACGAATGCATTTCTGGTAAACACTACACACACACACACACACACACACACACGCACACACACACACACACAAACTGAAGGCCTAGTACAGTACAATTTTATTTTCTGTTGGACAAGACTGTGAGTAAGTGTATGGTAACACAGAGAAAATGTTACTTCAGGTTTTAGTGGTACAGCCAGGATGGAATCATGAAAGACCAAAACACAACAAGCAAAGATTGTGCCTATTTGTGTAACTTTGAACTCTAATATCAGGTTACAAATTAGCAGTGATGCAGTGTCCACTGAATTTCATAAGAGCTTTCTTTTATTAATGACTGACAGGTAGAACAGAAACTAATAAATGGTCAAGAATGAACAAAGTAAAACAGTTTAGAAGCTTTCAAACATCACAAAAATAATATGATGAATGACTAGCATCATTTTGCACAAGGCTTCCATATATCAATTAAGATTTTCTAAATATAAACTATAAATGTGCTAGATGATCTACTTGATATATTTAGCACTTTACAGATTATTGCTAGATTGATAGAGATATTAATAGCTTTAAGGATGCAAATCACAATACCAGAGATCCTAGACAGCAATGAGGACCCTAAGAGAGACATACATAGATCTAATCTACATTGGAAGTAGAAAAAGACAAGATCTTCTGAGTAAATTGGGAGCATGGGGACCTTGGGAGAGGGTTGAAGGGGAGGAGAGAGGCAGGGAGGGGAGCAGAGAAAAATGTAGAGCTCAATAAAAATCAATAAAAATGATTCAATAAATAATTTGTTTTACAGCATGAAATTTTATATTCGGTTTGCTTTTGTTTATTATTCTGTATTTCACTATACAAAGCAAAATTATTACATTACTGGTCACTCCAATATTCATAGGCCTTATAAAAAATGTCTTCTGCACTGTCAGTGGCATATCTTGGGAATATGTCCAATGCTAGGACTTAAAAAACTGTATTTTCATTTGACAATAAATTTTCAGTCATACATTCACCATTAAATTCAATTAAACTAGAGGATTTCTTATGGTGTAAAATGTGAGTCACTCTTATATGTTCTTTAAAAGAACTACTCAAAAACACTTTGCTGTCAAGCATCTAGAATAGTATTTGGACACTATTAAAACTATTCTTTTATGATTTGTTCCAAATTTATTAAAGCAATTCAGTATGTTGATACAATAAACAATATAAATGCTTAATATTTATATGTTTTATAACTAGTTTTTTAACACACATATTTTGGTAATCTGTTTTTAATTTGGCAAACTCAGTAAACTGGCAAATCAATTAGTTGGTTATTTCACAAGTTGATTTGGTAATAACTACTTGACTCAAATAGACTCTTGATTATTTACTAAATTGCCTTGATTTTTTACTTGTTTTTACTGAGTTACACACTTTCCTCCATTCTCTACCCTTTCCTTCCCTTGATTTTTAACACTTAGTTAATATATTAACATGAATTTGAATTGGATCTTGATCCTAGAAACAAAATTTTATATCAGTAGACATGGTATCAGTTGAAAAGATGACAAAATTTGATAAAAGGTTGAGTTTGAATGGTGTGTGACAAAAGAGACCCTGCCCAGAATTGCTCATAATGAGTTTCAATCAATGGCAATGCTAATATTGTTGAATGAAATTAAGATATAGGCAATGAGTGTCAGTATCAAGAAGTAGGTAAAATTGATATTCTTTATTTATGAAGACAAAATAACCAAGCTGTCTGAAACAAAGATTAAAATACTAGTAACAATTTAAATATGCTCCTAGTGTTGGCTTGATGATAGGACTCATTTAAATATTTCATTGGTATTTTCATTAGCATCATAATGATGTATATGATGGAGTTATTATTAGAAACAGTATTAATCACCACCAAGTATATAGTACAGGGCATAGACAAGGACCTGAGAAATATAGAAATAGTCTAAACTTTCAGTAGTCATCAGACAGCAATTAAAATCAAGGATGTGAAGAAAGGGACACTTTCTCAATTCATCCTTGAAGTCTCCTCAATTTAGATGGTGTGTAGAAACAACAAAGCTCAAAAGTACTGTAAAAGTGTCAACATGAAAGAGGTTTTCCATGAGAGAGTAATCATGTGTGCCCAGACAAACAGCACACTATAATCTGGGCCATCGTACTTATCCATTCTTTATCTTTGCTCTCCCCAAACATCTTAAAGTTTCTGGTTGTCTAAATTTCCTATTCTTTGTATTTAATTCATGTACACAACACATCTGTGGTGTAGGTCTTTTTTCTATATTGCCCTTTTAGAAAATGTGTTTCTAGGAAGACACATTGCCATTTCTCCTTATATGTCAAACCCAATATCTAGTAAGTGTACTCAGAAATATTTTGATTAATACTGTTTCTAATAATAACTCCATCATATACATCATTATGATGCAAATGAAAATACCAATGAAATATTTAAATGAGTCCTATCATCAAGCCAACACTAGGAGCATATTTAAATTGTTACTAGTATTTTAATCTTTGTTTCGGACAGCTACAAACCACTTTGTTTCTGTAGTTGAACACATATATTATTTCAGTTTTTCATCATACATAAAGTGACTTTTAGCAAACATTTTCTGAAAACTCAGTTAAATTATATATGCTAGTCCCAGAACAGAAAACATCTGCCTTACTTACCAGCTCCTGACTCGAGATAAGGATAAATTTAGCAATAGTGCTAAATTTATTTTTTACTCATCCTTGCATTTATCTTTGAACATACAAGAATGGAATGGAATGTGAAATATTACGCAAGAAGATTTTTAAACAGTGGAAGTAGTTGCTGGTAAGAACACTGTTTTGTCTTTGTTTTCTGAGAAGTCCCTTTGCTCATTTGTTCAGGGACAAGGGCTGCATATAAGGTCCTCCGCAACACTGTACATTTGAAACTACAACATTATCTAAACAAAATTCCTAGAGATTTGTTCATCCCTCAGATCAAAGTACTCATGGAAATTATCCAAGTGGAAATAAGTTCTAGTCTGTGAATCAAAATAATTAAATAACAGTGCATATAAATATAAACATAGCACATATAAAAATGCAAAAATAAAATAGGATAGCAATGCATCTTCAAAATCAGTAATCTACTGGATGTGTAAGTAAACACTCCTTTATTACAAATCTATGAGCTTTGTTGAATAGTCTAACAATTCAACCTCATTTTCCAGGTTTCTATTTTCATAAAACTACAGAATATAGAAATTATGATAGATCCTAACAGTTCATAACTCAAACTTATTCAGCATGCAGAAACCTCTTCCAAGATGCTTCAGCTAGTCACTGTTAGGATTTTGGAATGAGATTTCTAATCAAGCTATCATTTTGTCAGTGAGAATCCATAAGACAATGTAGATTTAAAGAAGTATAAATTTATATAAACATAAGAAAGATATTCTTATCTTTATCTCTTTCTAGATATTAGCTATTTATAACACAAAATTGAACTTCACTCCTGTTTGCTAGTACAGTTCCTGGTACACTGAAGTGTGTTATAGATTGCATTTTTTAAAAATATGTTTTATTTTGTTTTGCTTTCCTTCATATAATAAGAACATTGAAAATTAAATTGAAGCATCTACATACTTCTTGCTTTATGATTCTAAACTGCCATCAGTCTTAATTGCCATGTCTATTATAAAAATATTTCTTTGTATTGTACTATTTATTTAAAGAGAGAATGAAAAGTCTGTAGGACTGTACAGTTTCTTTTATTTTCCCACAAGTTACCTCAAGTTTCCTATCATTCTACACTACGAGAAAACTGAAAGTGATCTAATTATATCTTCCTACCCTTACAAGTACCCTTAGGGCATTTGCTGTTGTATCATAAGTACCATAGACTACAGTGAGACAGGGTCACAACTCAAAGTGGAGTCATCTACCTTATTAGATTTTATTTCTTACTCTGGTGTTTCTTTTAACTCTTTTTGAGAAATCAGCTTTTATACTTGATCTTTGGCTTACGTCAGTTCAATGTCTCTTTGTGGTGCTGTTTCAGCTCTGCTGAATTGTATTTTTGAGCTTCATTTCAGCAAATGTTTCAAAATTTCATCATATTGTGTGGATAGATCCCAGGAGGTAAGTTTTAACATTCCAGGTCAGATTCTATTTATTCTTTGAGAAGTCCATGTTTCCCAAGTGCTGTAGGGAGGGCAACATTTTCTCCAGTCTCCGAATTCTAAACAGGAAGTAGACCAATCCCAGACAGACACATGATAAGGTGAAAACAGTGTGTTTAGTGACGGGAAATGATTTAACTTTCCTCATTTTCCTCCCCCTGGGTGACATTATCTAGCCTCAGGGATAGACAATCTTACTTAGAGACGGCCATTACTCCACAACAGCTGTCAATACTCAAGAACTCTTTATGTCTTTCCTGTGCCTTTCAGGATTTGAGACTCAGAAGTAGCAGAAGTGCCTGTTCCTATTCAGCGTTTTGTACATTCTTTCTATCTGGAGGTGACAAAGCCCGATACTCTCACTGACTCAAAGGAGAACAGTCATACCCAGGATGAGAGAAAATACTTAGCAAGTGAGAAAGGACAACCAAGTCACATGTTACTTGAGAAAAAAGTAAAAGCATCAACTCCCCTAAATCTATCCATTTCAGTACCTTCAAGTTTCTGATAATAATAAGATTCTTACATAGAATCTTATAATTCTGCTTTGAATTATACTCAACATTCAGAGAGCAAAACAAAACAAAAATCTCTCTACTATATTTGGTATTGCTATGTATTATGATTAAGAATTCTAGAGCAACAGTTTGCTATTAAGATTAGTCTTCACTGGGTCATGTTGGAAGAGTTCCAGGAATATATTTTTATAGTTAGAATTCTCCTTAAAATTGATCAATCATAAGTGAAAACACATTTCATGTATAATTTTTTAAATGCCAAGTGTGGATTGATATTTATTCTTTCATATTTACTGGGAATTGTTAGACAAAGGGAAGAGCCAAACTGAAGAACATAAAGGACAAATTTTAGCTTATATCTTCAAAATACAAATCACATATATTATAATCCTATGTCATACACATACATATATACATAACATTATATATGTAAAATAACTTGTTAGAATTGATGAAAGTTAGCATGTAATAAATTGTTCAAGAAGCTGGGTGGTGGTGGCACATGCCTTTAATCCCAGCACTTGGGAGGCAGAGGCAGGCAGATCTCTGTAAATTCAAGGCCAGCCTGGTCTACAGAGTGATGTCTCTGACAACCAGGATTGTTTCACAGAGAAGCCCTGTTTTGAAAAGTTAAAAAAATCTTTATGATAACCTGACAAAAACTCCAAGCTCACTGAGCTATCTGGCATTCTCATCCTGAGTGTTTCAGAAGAGCAGAAGAGATTATCCATCAGATAGCATTCCCAGAAAGAAGAGAAAATAACCAAGGCGTCTGTAGTATTCTGTCATTCCATATAGCAGCCATTCATTTCTAGATGTAAACTCACACAAAACTGCAATGAGGGATCATGTGAGGGAATGATAATTATTGTATATCAGAATATCATGTAATTTACATAATTCAAACTATAATTGGTTATAACACTGTTTAAAGAAATTTATTTATGTATTCTTTATCAATTAAGTTTAAAATTGTAATTTAATTTCCCTTAAAAATTGAGAGAATTTTAGCAATATGAAAATAATTCTGCATTGTGTTCAGTTTTATTTTCTAGTAAAATTAAATAAAATATGGTCTTACCTAAAAATTAGACTTTGGAATATTATACACATACACATGCATGCATGAAACACATTGGCTGCTATATCATGTGACTAATAAAGCTTCACTCAGCCTAATAGTCCCATGTAGGGATATTATGGTTTCAAACATCTTTCGTGTTCTTTATTTCCTCCTTTCTTCCTACCTATTCCCTGGTTAATATCGTCCCCCGTTTCTCCCCCTTCCCTTTTCATAGCATCTGTGTTCTATTCTTCTCCCCTAGAGCTCTCCCTACAGTCTCCAGGGCCCCTCTGTAATTTTCTAGTTTCTGTGATTCCTTCAGAATACAGATGAACATCTAATATTTGGAGATAGGGTCTACACTATTTGACTTTCAGGTATTGGTTTACTTCATCTTTTATAGCACTTTCCCCTTACATCTATTTACCTGCATATTTCATGATTCTATTTTCCTTTACAGTTGAATAGAATTCTGTTGTATGCCACATTTTCATTCTTCACTTTATCTGTTGAAGGACATTTAGGTTGTCTCCATTTCTCAACTGCTGTGAATCAACTCGCAAGAAACATAAGTGCATAGTAGGATATGGAGTCCTTGGGGAATATACAAAGGAGTAGTATATGAAAAGATCTATTTTTGCATCTTTTGAGAATTCTTCACAGGATTTCTGTAGCAAATGCATCAGTTTTCAATCCCACCAGCAGTGAATGAAAAGATTTTGTTGTCATTTTTTTGTTTATTTATTTTTGTTTCAAGACATCAAGAATATCTTCTAGTTTTTTTTTTTTTGAGACAGCCCCCATCACCATCCTATTTAGAAATAACACATCACTTCTCAATTTCTCCAACTATGATTCAATAACTTCTCTCATACTTATATCACCTCATCTCCACAGCCTCTGAATCTCCAAATTATACTTTCTACTGCTGTGAGATGTTGCAGGAAGGGGCTGCTTGTTCGTCCCAGTTGCCCCCAGCTAGCTTAGCCCCAAAATAACCACACAGAAATTGTATTAATTAAAGCACTGCTTGGCCCATTTGTTCTAGCCTCTTATTGGCTAACTCTCATTTCTTGATTTAAACCATTTCTATTAATCTGTATATTGCCACATGGCAGTGGCTTACCGGAAAAGATTCAGCATGTCTGACTGTCACAGCTCCATAGCGGCTCTCTCCTCTGCCTTTCTTCCTCCCAGCATTCAGTTCTGTCTTCTCTGCCTACCTAAGTTCTGCCCTATTAGACCAAGGCAGTTTCTTTATTCATTAGACAATAAAAGCAATACAAAGACAGAAGGACCTCCTACACCAGTGAGATCAACTTTTCAGTATTCATAAACAAGTGAGATCATCAAGAATCATTTTTCTCTCCATAACTTCTTTCAGTTAACATGATGAATTTCACTACCACATATGCTATGAAGGTTACAGAATTCCATTCTTTTATGGATAAGAAAACCCAATTTGTTTGTATATGAATATGTACCGTGTTTTCAGCTTATTTTTCAGTTGAAAGACATAGGTTATTTAGGGCTTTTGATTGCTGTGTTTAGAGCTCAAAGAAAATGAGGTAGGTTTTCCTTGAACATGTCATCAGAACTGGGATGGCTGGGCCATAGAGGCACATCTTATTCTTCTTTCTGCTGATGTTGTTAACTTTTCAAAGAATTCACATTCTGTTCATCACATTGGCTGTTTAGATATTTAATTGTAGTCAGACATTTAACATCATAAGCTTATAATTCTAACACTGTCTATATTAAAGCACAGACATTATTCAAATCATCAATATTTATGTTTCCTTTCTCTGACAGTTTCAACAACCCTTGCTCCATTTTTTCTGATAATAGTCATTCTTATTTGAGTAAAGTGACAGATCATCAAAGTGTGTTTGTTTGTTTGTTTGTTTTTGAGACAGGATCTCCTATAATCCAGGTTAGTTTCAAACTCTACATGTGACTGGAAAGAAGGACCTTGAATGTGTACTACTATTACCCCAACACATAAGAGTTTAGATCTTCTATGATCCAGGTTAGCCTCAAAGGCTATACATGGTTAAAGAGGATAACCTTGAATATGTGATACTATTATCCCAGTTTCTACAGCTTTAGATGATAGGCACAACCTCCATTCCTGTCTCATTATGCTTTTGATTCTTTAGCTTAATGACTGGTGATGTTAAACTAATTGCCAAGGCCTGTTAACCAATTTTAAGCTGTTTTGAGAAAAGTTTATTCCGATAAGATGTCAACTTTTTAAATCAGGTGGTGAATTTTCTGTTTATTAACTGATTCTGTTTATTAACATCAAGAAATGGATATATCCTGGATATTAATGTTATTGATTGTATAGTTTCCAAGCACTTGTACCATTTTGTGGGTTGTCTCTTTTTTGCTTACATTGTGCAACATTTTAATCATATGGCATAATGATTATTTATCGAGCAAGTTTTTTAACTACTGAGCCACCTTCCATCCCTCGTAGATTCTTTTAAATGTCATATGAAAATAATGTCAGTCATTACAAATTTGAGCACTCTCTCTTTCTTTCTCTTGATTATTGCTCTAGATGAGTCTTCTAGTACTATATTGAATGGAAAGCAAAAGTAGAATAATAGTCCTATGCTTTCAGACAAAGAGGAATGAATCCATGTCTTATTCCAGATCTGTAAAACCTAGAATATTTCCCTATCAAACAATAAGTCAATGGCTTATTATATCTGAATTTTCTATGCTGAAGTACTTCTGATTTGTTCCAGATTTGCTCAGATTCCATAATAGAAAATGATTCAAAATTTTATAAGCATCTTTTGTTCATTCATTGAAATGACTATATAGATTTTTCTTGTATTGATTTGGTACTTAATAATTTCAATATGTTGCTGTCTGGGGTTAATGATCTGATTCATATAATGTAGGATTAGGTTTACTAGCCTTTTCTTGAGGACTTTTGTGTCTAAGTGCATTAAAGTTGTTGCCTAAATTATATGTAAGGGTGTTTGTGTGTGTGTGTGTGTGTGTGTGTGTGTGTGTGTGTTTTCAAACCTTATGAAGGCAATATTTGTTTAATGCAGTTTGGTTTCTCTGACATGGGTGCTGACAAATAAACTCTAGTTTTCTGCAAGAGCAGAAAGCACTATTAACCACTAAGCCATCTCTCCAGTACCTTGTCAATTCTTCATTTCAGTTAAAAAGTATATTTTCCACTCTATACTTCTGTTTTTTTTTACATTGCTTCCATCATTGTTTAGTTTCTCAATTAGAGTTTTGAGTTAAACTTGAATGACCTTGAATTATCAGCATTCTTCAAAAGAGCCTGCTCTTTAGTTGCTGGATGTTATCTGATTATCAGGTGAGTGATAGATTCATGAAACCTCTCGATTCATTTTGGTATATGATGTTCATGGGCACTGAAGGATTAAGTATTTATCCCAGCCTTCCCCAGGTGACTTTCTTTGTGTGTACCATTTGCAAACATTTTCTCTGAGCCTACAATTATTTATAATCCAATCTCTAGAGAGAGCCTTGTGTCTAGTCTTGCTCCAAGTATGATGCTCTTTCTTATCACTACCCCAGCACTAGAGGGCAGGGAAAGCCTAAATTTGATCCAAATCCACTGAGAAAAATTGAAGTTTTTTTTTTTTTCCAAGCTTCACTCGTTGGTTTGGCTGGCTAAAATAATTCACCTATAGTCACTGACCTGTGGTAGGCACTAAGTCTAGGGGAATTAGGGAAGAATCACCAGGAATAGACCAGTTCATACATTCATGTATTACCACCAACACTAGGAATCTGTGCCATACCCCAAGATCAGCATAGCATCAGACCTGTACCAACCCCAGTTCTATTTTGAGCTACTCATGGCTGAGATGTACCTGTGTTCTAGAAGTGCTGTAAGTAACTGCATAAGATGCTTGTACATTTACAAGTCTGAAAGACTGGGGCCACATCCCAGGGATGGCAAAGTAGTATATATAAACTTGAATCTCTCACTTCAGCTTACAATTACTCATTTGTTGCCAGACTATGTCTGGAAGCTCTTGCTGTGAGAGATGTGTAAGAGTGGGGTCCATGGTTTTGGGCTGAGTTGGGTCTTCCTGTGCAGAGCACTGAGGTCAAAGGTCTTGTACTGCATTCCGTGCTCTGTTCCACCACAGCTTTAGTTTCACAACCACCACGGCTTCCTAAATTCGAGATCAAGTTATTGAAAGTTTTAACTGCATGTTTCAGTTACAGGTGCTCATCTCATGACATTGACCTGAGGATAGAGGTTCTGAACTATTGTCAACACATAGGTTCAGGAAAATAAAGGATACTTAGTTTTGGGTATCAAGGGTTAGACCTGAATTTTGTTGGGTCTCCCCTCCTAAGTAGTAAATGTCTGGCTCCATACTGGTATACTTAGATATGTGATTATGGTGATAATAAGAACTTATACTTCTTGCATTTTTGATTCATGTTCCATTTATTATATTAAAACCAGATACTATGATGTTTTATCTGACTACCTTAGCACTTTTAAAGGAATACTGCTACATGGGTAACTATTCAAACTAGAGCTTCTGTAGAGATGATCATAAGGATTCTGTAACATCCATATTTTTCCACCTTTCTACTTGTAATAGTGTAATTTTACACATAAGAGATGAATATGGCCAATAGTATGGGTTAAAACGTATTAAGAAACTAACAACATTCTGAATGAAAAAGGCAACTACAGAAATACAGCAAAGAGAAAATGTTTATCTGAAAAGTATGAGAAAATCTAAGATGTGTGGAGAAGGCATTACATAAGGAAATAGATGTTATTCCAACTCTTATTGCTTTGTCTCTCACCTGAAGTTGTAACAAGGTAGGAAGAAATAAATATTTGTGATATAAAAATTAAATGTGCTAATTTTGTGCTAATTACACCCAAAGGGCTCAATGCATTCTTGAGGGTGATGCAAGGAATTGTTGGGAGAAGAAAAGAGTGTGACACTCAGCAGAGTTGAAATCATTAATTAGACATGAACATTAGTACTGAAAACTTTTTTTGAAGAGGCAAAAATTGCATCTGGTTGTACAGGCCTGAAATCCCAGCTACTTGGGAGTAAGAGACAGGAAAAGCACAAACTCAAGCAGCTAAGTAAGACCATTGCTCAAAGTAAAAATGCGAGGAGCAGTGAAGGTACAAGTAGAGAAGTTGCCTCATACCCATAAGGCTCTAGCTTCAATCCTCAGCACCTAAATAAAAAGCAAATGATAGAATTGTGAAAATACACAGATAATTTTAATCACAAATTATAATATAAAAATAATACAAGAAATTTTTATTCAAGAGTCACAGAATAGATGTGCCATTATATATACAATCTAGACACACAAATATCACTAACATTCACTTTCTAATTATTAGAAATTTTAGTCAAAATATCAATTATAATTAGACCACAGAAACTAGTTCTAGTAGGTTATTAGCCCCTACCTGGAATGTGCAGGAAATTATAATATCTTAGTTAGAAAAGTACATGCTTCAACATGTATGCAGCAGCTGAGAAGGTAACACTGCTGGCAAAGTATTTGCTGGCCGTGCTCACTCTTTTTATGTCAACTTGAGGAAACTAAAGTCATTTGGAAGAGGAAACCTTAATTCCAAAAATTCTCCTACTAGACTGGTATTTGGGCAAGCCTGTTGTGCATTTTCTTGA
>JAQHUG010000139.1:3071923-3083209 GCA_028555095.1 Dicrostonyx torquatus | reverse complement strand
ACTCAGTGGTTAAGAGCATTTGCTGCTTTTTCAGAGGACCCAGATTTGATTCTAAGTACTGGTTTGGTAGTTCATGACTACCTGTAACTCCAGCTTCAAGATATTTGATACCATTTTCTGTCCTCCTCCTACTCCTACATGCAGCACAGTGTAAACTTAAATCCAAAGTGTCAAGCACACATACACACACATATGCACACACTCATAATACAAAACACAAATAGCATGATTATTTTAAGAGTGTTGAAATATCCAACTTAACTTTTGGAAATGTATATTTCCTTTTAGTTTTGTTACTATTCATTCTGAACATTGCAAAGCATTGTTTTTTAATGTTTAGCTAAAACTGTTAAACACTTTTTTTTAAATAAAGGGTTTCTATACTCCAGAACATGCAGCAATTTTATTTTGGCAAGACTAACCCACAGTATTGATGAATCTCTTAAGTGAAACCTATTTAGCATCCGTCTTTCTATGTCTTTGATTATATCATAGAATAATAAAATAATAATAATAAATTCAGATTATAAAAATGTGATGACTACTTGGTTTACAGAGAAGGGAAATGAGAAAAGTCACTGCTCACCAGTAGCATAGCATATACACAGCCCAACACTTAAGACACTATTATTTAAGCTCCTGAGCAACCCTGTCTTTAAGTATTTATAGTTTCAAAAAAAAGACATTCAAATATTTCCTTATCCTGCAGATTGAACACCCATGTATGTAATTCTTCTCATTCACATTGGGAATAGTGCTGACAGGCAGAAGGAAGATGAGGTAAAGTACGATGTGGAAGGAGTTGCTTCCTCTTTGCTTCAGTTAATTCTAAAATGTTCAAGAATCCCGGTTTGTATGACAATGGAATAGAACACTTGTATTTGACAGTGCTAATCATATACATCAGTAAGCATGCATATGTACGGTATAAGCTCTAACTTTGGCCTTTTTAATCAAGTTTACAATGTTAAAGCTGAGTTAACCTTTCAATGTACTAGTGTTCAAACCTTCAGTGAACTATTGGAGACGGATAGGCTAGGGAACTGTAATCCTTTGCAATTGAAGGGTCTAAAGATTACAGAAATGGGCTCAAAACCTACCAGAAGTTATTTTATTCTATTGAAAATCACCGCTCTCATGTTCTTATCTAGAAGGGAGTCTCAATCAGTTCCTTTAATTTGAAATTTTTCACAGTAGAATAAGACTCTGGCCAATTTACTCTGTGCCTTTCTTATTTGTAGATTTTATTTTTTATTTTGATAGAATCTTGATAAACATAGGCTCAGCTGATCTCAAATTCACATTCTTCCTGTGTAATCCTTCCAAGTAGTGGGATTATAGCAATTCCTTATCATGCTGTGCTCTTTGTTCTTGTCATGAAGCAAGAATGTATGGATTGCTAAAGAATAAAATAATAACTCTATCTCATATTAGACTGAGAGTAGAAAGAAAACTGTCCATGCTTGAGATTCTTGCTTTGAGACTGCCAGTATGATAATGGTAAATCAAGAGCTGTAATTTTTCCACAGGGCAGAGGTCACAGAGAAGACAGAACGGTAAAATGTAAATAAAGTAAGAGAAAGACTATGGGCAGCTAAAGCATGATAGTAGTTTAATTCTTCGCTAGCCCTCAGAGGTGTAGTTAGAGGAAGATTCCCTTATTTTTAATGTGTTTAGAGGCTGGAGGTTACAAGACGACAGCTCATAAGATAAACTGAAACTCCTGATGTGACATTTTCTTCCATAAAAGGTACTCTACATAAAATCATTTTCATGTATTTAGATAATGTTAACGACCTCTTAAAATTTTTCCTAATCACTTTTAATTTATAATTACATTTCATACCTAGCTATGGAAGCAATTCTGCTTGTGGTTCTGAACTTAAAACATGTTTCCTCTAAAACTAATACTTGGTCTTGGAACAGTTATGGGGTGTTTGTATGTGTGTGATATAAAATGATAAAAGTAAAGAGAGTTGGACATAAAAAGACATAGAATAGCAAAGACAGGAGACAGATTAAGCAGTTAGACAATGATCAGAAAAGGAACAGCCATCCTTTTCAGCCTTCAGCTTCAGCATACAATGATAGAATGTGGCTATGATATCAAGTACTTGCTCCATCTGGTAGTGATTGAATCCTAAGTCTGCCTTAAGTTAGCATGTTGATTACTTATGTTTATATGTCTAAATGTTTATAGAAACTGTATTTGTGTAAAGTACATAAGGGTAAGATCCTAATACCACCAGTTATGGAGAATCTAAGAAGTAGACAATTGTGTAAGGAAAGTAAGGATGTAGCTGGAAGGAAGCCATCTGCAGGAGACAAAGATGACCCTCAATGGTCATAAAAATGAGGAATTGATCATATTCTTACCCCAGAAATATGAGAAACTGAATTGCTTTAGTTTATTCCCCACAGTTTGTGATATTTCTGTTAGACTAAAAGAACTATCAACTATCCATTGTCAGAAGAAAGAATCCTGGGTTTTTACAGTGAAGAAACCCTTACAACAAAAGGGTCTGTAGTAGGATAGGCAGTAAGGGACAGTGCTGGATGGTTGCATCTTGAAAGCCATAGAACAGATTGGGAGTGAGAGTGACTATACGGAGTTTAATTTAGGAGTCTTTTCTTCTTGTGCATTGGGGAATTAATATTTAGAGCAGTGTTGAAATTTCTGCGACTCTTGTTGTAGTAGAATTAATGCAGTAATTCTGTCCCTTAGGTAATATGTGATGGACCTCTTTGTTGGTGTTTGCTGATACAAAAAAAGGTGTGAAGATATAGACAATCTACAAGCCTTGCTCCAGAGAGAAAAATGCTCTCTTTGAAGGATAAACAGAAAGGGTAGAAATGTGATACACTGATTCTGTACTCGTGTCAAGCTTGGGCTCTTTGGTTTGATGTCATACGGCAAAAAAAAAAAATAATAATAAGGAACCAAGGAAAAAAGATAAAGTAAGAGATAGAGAGAAACACAAAAATAGAGACGGAGAATTTATGCTCCTAATAACCTAAAGAGAGGGGTCTGGAGAAAAAGAAAGATAGGTAACTTGCATTCTTAACTCAAACAGGAGAACTGGCACCCAAGTACATGCAGACTAAACTTTTCTGCTTTCACAAAATTTGAACAGATTATTGGTCATAACAAGAAATAAAAGACATCCAAAGACAAATCATTAGATACCTTTCCATTGGGGTTAGCACTGAAGAAGTTCAGACCCTGGTGCGGTGGTGACATGAACATGAGAATGTTTTGTTTTTAAGATTTAGTTTATTTATTTATTTGTGTGTGTGTGTGTGTGTGTGTGAGAGAGAGAGAGAGAGAGAGAGAGAGAGAGAGAGAGAGGGAGAGAGAGCACACACACACATGGGAATGTGTGTATACACACACATGAAGGCACAAGTGCACATAAACACTGGGGGGAGGGCATAGGTGGGTGCTCCAATGTGCATTAAAATTCTCAAATGCACATGAGCCCAACTAGTACAAAAGAGGTCATTAGGTTGCCTTGAACTCAAGTTATAAGCAGTTTTGAGCTATCTGATAGTTTCTAGGAACAGGACTCTGGTTCTCTGTAAAAACAATAGACGGTCTGGAGCACTGAACCATCTGTCCAGTTCCAAAAGTGTATTATTCTTAAAAGGCATTTGTTACACTTCCAGAAAAATAAGTCATAATTCCACATAAACTGACAATCTCAACCCATTTGCCATGGCTAGCAAAGGAGGGAATTAGTCTGGTAAAAGAGTACTGAGAAGGACAATGGTAATTTGGGGGAATTTTGGTGGTAAAATAGAGACTTAGTGCAAAGGAAACTCCCATTAATCCATGAGTGTGTCCCTATCATAGACTTCTAGTAGTGGGTGATACAGAGACAAAACCAGTTATGTTCTGTAAACAGGCAAGTCCTCCATCCCAACCACAAACCTACAGTTTGTCCTGCCTGAAAGTTGTACTGGATTTAAGGTGGCACAGAACTTGTGGGAGTGGCCAACCAGAGACTGGTACCGTTTGAGACTCATGCCACAAGAGGGAGCTCACTCCTGAAACTGCAGGGAAAAAAGACTAGATACCCCAGAAACCTAGGTCAGAAGCAAGCAACACTGGCAAAAATTAATCAATGAAAAGATTCCTAATGATAGTCTGCTATACTCGTAGACCAGAGATTAGTCTTAATATAGTTTGAGAAGACATGTTTAATTGATTAGAATATAAGAATAAATAAATAAATGATAGCTCAGCATGTAGACTCTCTTTTTATCAATATGTACTGTGCATCGTTGTAAGAGTAGAAATAAGTCTACTAAAGTAAACATTTGTGGATAAAATGTCTCTGCTCGCTTGGTTTTCAGCATGTTTTAAAAGCAGTGGTAGCATAAACTGGTGAATGACACATAGAACCTTATAGCTGAAGTCCTGGAACCCTGGTAACTTTGGCTATATACTGTATAGTTTTAGAACATGTTTAAAAAATCAAGTTTTTATATATATATACATGTGTGTGTACCTATAAATATATACATACATAAGTGTTCAATTTATATTTATGTATGTCTATAACTATATCTATATCTATATGAGTGTTAGAAAACACTAAGTAAATAAAGAAGTTACACCTCAGTACAACATTAGTACCATTTCTATTACACACATTTGTTCTCTCTTGTAGGGTACCAAGAACAGAGGAAGATGGAGTACCACCTCCGTCACAGGACTAGAAGTACCCAATTTCACAATGACAGGAATTTTTTGTTTTTGTTCATTTAGAATAAATTACAACAATGTAATCTAAGGAATAGTGTCCTAATGTACCATGAGGTCATCACATGTGCTTTTGGAAATTTGCAAAGCAAATAAAATTGCCTAAGGAAAGGTATCTTCAAATAACTGTAACAGAGTCTCAATAAGCAAATTTAGTGCTGGTGTTGGGTTTACTGTGTGTGACTTGAAGAGACTTATTGAATAGATCAAGGTCAATGGGAATTGAGAAATATAATCATATTTCCCAAGTCATTAGTTAAAGGAACCTGTGATTTTTAAATTTTGTTCCTTTTTCTTAATTTAATAGAATTAAAATTTCCAGCACTTAATCACAAACTTCATTAATAGTTTGCTTATAATCAGTATGTAGATGTTAATATACAGGTACTATGTTACTTCCCTAAAGATTATTAAAACAGTTAAATCATTTTTATAATTGCATGCTCATAGCTTTCTTCTATATTTACTTTTTTCTTTGCCCTCAAGTATTATTGCAACAAACAAAATACGAATTTATTATTTCCTGTGTCAGTGCACATTACAAACTAGAGATGTATTTTAACATTATATTTTTGTAGAACAAATATCTATTTTTAAAATTATGATTATAATAGAAATATTTACAAACTATGTGCATGTTAGGTAGTCATTTCCAATTGTCATCCTTGTCTTTGATATACTTTTAGTCTCAGCTCTGAAAGTAACTGTTGGTACATAATGGCCATTGGGGAAAAAGCAGTTCATTGAGCTGAAGAGCATGACTTGTCACATTCCAAAGGTGAGAGGTGTAAGTTTAGATTGTTAAACATTATAGCACTCCAGATAATAGTAACAGCAGAAACTGTATTAGTGACTGCCATCACTAATGAACTGCAACAGACAGTACATAACTGTGGAAATCTTCCTTTTAAGTCATCATTTATAGATCATACTGATAATGGTGTAATTCTACTGAAAAGTACCTTTCATTTTGTTTTCATTAAGTATTATTTACCACAGCTTGCAAAGTACTTTTATTTTTTAAAGCTTTTAACTGTCTAAATTTAAAGATTTAATGGACATTGGAAAACATAAAATTATGATTTTTAAGATACCCTGTGATTATTTCTTCCATGTAGCTTGTGTTATTTAAATTAAAATAACTATATCTTTTTCCTCTGAAAATTGTTATTGATCTGTGGTAAAGTTTTGTGCACTACGTTCCCATAGCAAAAGTTGCCTCACTTAAAAATATTATTCTACATAGTAAATGTTCACATGAATTGCCTGTTATTATAGTACTGAAAGTATGGGGATTGTTGAATGACTTTTCATGGGAAGATGTGAGCAAGAGTGTATTGATCACGGAAAGCCACGAATGAAAAACCAAAGTAACATTCTGCTGAAGTCCAACTTGCTGATCTAATGAGTTCATGGGAATTATTTATGAGGGCTTATTTATGGGACCACGCATGACTGAAAACGAACCGCACTGTCAATAAGGCTTCTGCAGCATGGGTAATGGCTCATAAAACTGGCTCTCTAGATCTGAGAAGGGAAATAACATTACCTGAGTGATTAGGAAGTGCAATCAAACAACTTCCAAAATATGTAACAAGTCACAGAGACAGCTGGCTACCCACTTCTTATAAAATTTTGGGGTGGTCTTTGTAAATCTTGTAAATTTTCTGAAACTTCTTAAGTTGTTTACTTCCTGAGTCTTATGAACCTCCCTTCTTGCTGTAATGTGTCAATTAAGGGAGAGCGGAGAAAAACAGAGATTTATATTGTTTTGACATTATACCAGGTATCTAAATATAATGGCCTAAGACAGATAATTAGTAATTTTGAATACACAAATAATGAAAGTAGTAATACTAACTGATAACTATTAAAAGTTCATATCACGAGATGTGTCAAAAAGAGTCAGAATATTATATCTGTTGAATTGCAATGTGGAGATCATTGCAATATATATTTGGATACAAAATAAAATGTTTAATAATGAAGTTAAAATATGAAATTTTTTAACGGCCTCATTTGGACAGATATATGTTATTTCTTAAAAATTCTTTAAATGAATTATTGTCTTTTACCTTCTTTTAACAGCACTGGGATGGGAACAAAGTTGCCATTTAGATCCACAGGCTGTGGGCCACTTAGGTATTCCAGGGCACACTTACTCAGAATCTTGGAATTTGTCTCTCTTTTTCTTCCTTCCTTCAAATCTCAAAATGAGCAATTGAAGTGCATAAGACTTTGCACTAGAGGCAGAATCATACTTTTTGTAAAGAACCAAAGAAAGATATTGACCATGGATGATTCAGATCTCCCTTAGTGTTTTTCACTTAATGTTAGGGTTAGAGGGATTACAGTCTCATTGCAAGCCCATTTGAAAAGGTCATTGTGTTGGGGATGAATTCTACCTCAGGCACATCAACAGTGTTCATTGCAGCAAGTAACCCATGCCACCCGTTGATTAAATGTGTAGTTTTAAGATAATGCAATGTTCCAAACTGATAATTTCTTAATCTTTAAAGGAAACATATGCTGACAATGCTTTAAAATTCCCAGGTTTTAGGTGGATTCAATTTTAAATATCTAGGTAAACCTAAGAAAAATACAGTTCCTCAAACAGTTCACACCTAGTGCCATTTTAATTAATTAATTTGTTTTGAAGGGGTTTGACCACATTTTGCTGTTTTTGCTCTTGCCCTTATTTTTTCACTGGCCTCCAAGTGGCTAGCTTCTCAATCTCATGGTGTTATGAGTAGAACTAGAGGGATAATTTCCTTCAACATAAATTTAAATAATGACCTTTATTCAGAGTGGTAAGAGGGGAGTAAATAGAGGCCAGATTCCCAGAAATCCTGAGGCTAAATGAGAGACCTCAAAAATGAAATATTTATACCTGCACAGCTAAAATGTGGATTTTTCCCTTCTGAAAAAGAAGACAAAATAATAAGAAACATAGAATAGTGAGTAAATACTACGCAGTTCAGAAAGGTTGTACAAATCAACAAATTAAGAATTGGAGTGCAGGAGATAGGGTGATGGTTCAGTGTATAAAGCTCTTTCTATTTCTGCAGAGGATCATGGTTCCATTCTCAGAACCCACATCAGGTAGCTCCAATCGCCAGTCACTCAGTTTCCATGGATCTGGCATGTCCATCAGGCTTCCTCAGGTCCTGACAAATGATGACAATACATACACTTAAGCCTGCACATACACACACAAAATTATCTCTGAAATAAAGTAGAATTTACACTCCCTCTGGAAAACAGTCACCATAACATTTTCTAAATGCATCACACTGACTAGTATATGTCTAATTTCCTAGGCCCTTTCTAATTCGGTCCATCTAAGGGTCCTTAAACCACAAAAGACCTGTTACACTATCTTAGATCATCAAGGCATGAAGTAAAACAATTTCTGCATTTCCTTCAAGTGCTTTGTGTAAATATAGCTATGCAGAGAAAGGCAGCTGTTTCCTTGACATCAAGAAAAACGAAGTCATATGAGGATGACCTCATGGAGCTTTGTGTGGCCAAACAGGGTTATAGTACTACAGGAAATTTAAGAGTTTTCACGTTTAAGACTTGAGGAGAGGGGTCAAAAAGAAGATCAAGGAGCAAGTAAAGTATGAGAGCCTTTCATTTCTGCAAATATTGTTTTCTTAGATCATTTGTTGCATCATCATCTTTTCAGTGGGCCAATGAAACTCTAGGTCATTTCTAATTTGTGAAATATTTTTTCAGGACCATACCTGGTAACCTATTTGCTCTTGAATATAAGCATGAAAAAATTCAAGCTTAATACCTGAGTTTGAAAAATCAGCAATTCCTGTGCCTTTGTCTGTCTTAATTAATGACATTTATAATACCTGATTCATTCAAAGTTAAAATTCTGACTTCTTACCACATGTACCTGGTAATTTGACAAATAGTCACATACCTCTTGCTTCTGTATTCCATGCTCTGTTTTCACTTTTATGTAATCCTAGAGGTAATGCTGCTGAAGGTGGCAACAGTGTGACTTGTTTGATTAGTGCTTATTATGCACCCACATAGTAAGTAGCTTTCATGCTATGCCATATATAATTTCCACAGGGAATTAAAGAGAGGTAACGCCCCATTCAGTAATCACCCAATAATCATGGGACTCGGGAGCTGACCCACAACAGTGTAGAGCTCAGAACCAGCCTCGCCCACGCACTCAGCAGTCTCCACTGAGACATTTGCTCCTTTATAAAAGAACAATTTAAATAGATGCGTATTGAAAACTTGCCCTCCACCTGACAATCACTCTCAACACCAGCTTATCATGAACCTTGCTATCAGAAAGCTTTTATGGTAATGTAAAACCTGCAATTATATCAGCCTATTTTTTATTATTATTACAAGAAAAATTTACATTTACTCCCCTTGTTCCTGGCCCTCCCGCTCCCCTCCTACCCCACAGCCCTCTGCCTGCTTCCTTAAGATGGGGCAGGATACCCTGCCCTATGGGAAGCCCACGGCCCTCCCCCCTCCATCTCGGTCTAAGAAGATGTGCATCCATATAGAATAAGTTCCCAAAAAGCCATTACATGCAGAAGAGATAGGTCCCAGTGCCATTATCATTGGCTTCTCAGTAAGACTTCCAATGGCCATCTGTTGCCTTTGCAGTTGTGTAAAATTCAACTCCTCCAAGACCTACCCCAAATCTGTAGCTCTCGCCTAATTTTGTTTTATTTTTTCTTGCATAATAGTTGCTGAATAAACTCTGTAATTTTTCTGTGTCTTCTCTAGGTCCTTCCACCTTGGTGGTGCCCATTTTATTCCCTACTCAGACTTTAACTATTATTTAAATCTGAATGATGAGTATTTTCCTGAGAAAACATTTGTAGTTGTTCGTTATACCATTTTGTTTGGTCTGTACATCATCTTAAATGTATAACTTATGCATTTGACAACGAACTTATTAGAGGGTAATGTCTCCTAAGGGCCCTAATATTCATCCCTATTTGTAAGGGATTGAAGAATGAACTGTTGAACTGTACATTGAATTAAAACAGGACACAAGGATCATGCTGACTCACTGTAGGAAATAGCTGAGTAGATGAGAAGAACAAAATTTCTGAAGGAAGTGGTTTATTTCAGAGGAAGAAGTCAGAACTTAATGATATCAATCAAGTGTAAGTGAGTCAGAGATGTGGCTCTACCTGGAAAGAGTCATAAGCATAAACCATAAGCTAGAGGATGTTTGGAAATAATGGGCAAAACTTTCAGATGCTTTTGTGTGATAGAGAGACTGTTAGAGCAATAGCATCTGTGGGGAACCTATGAGAGAGTTGTTTCGGGTTTTCATAAATGAACCAGCCACAAAGCCATCTTCCTGGGTTGAAGAAGAAAAAGCATGCCGATGGCTGAGTGAGGACAATGGCTTTTTAGAGTAGTGTCTATGCAGAAGAACAGAAGCCAACAAAACAGACAAAAATGTGTCTGCCACAATAAGACTCCAGGTGAAGAACATCACAGGCATTATAGCAGCCACAGGGAGAATGGATTTCTTATATTATCCAGAGATCCTACATTTTCAACTAATTAAATTCGTTTCATCGATATAATTATAAAGACTAATGTTTGAAAATATTGACTATATGTTTGTTTCATATTTATATTTATACACAGAGAGATATCAGCTAAGTACATACAGTTTTAAGTACATAGCAAAACTGAGCAGAACGTGCATCTATAACTTACACCACTCAAATACTCTATATCAGAGCGGTAGAGTGGTGCATTTCCTGCAAAGGCAATCCTATATATTGACACATGGTTCTCTCTGAAGAGCATACTTTACATTAGGCCTCATCTTGGGGGTCTGTCTTCTGTGAATGCCAACAGCTGCTTGATAGTTAAGTGCTTCCCAGAAGGGTTTCACTGTGAGAAAACCCCTTAACTCTCTACCTTCCCATCTCTCCTCTCTCCAGACTCCCCACCATTCATTGATCTTCCCCCAAAAAGAATTAAACACGCTTTTGACTTTCAGATCAATTTCTCCACCTATTAATATGCATTAATATTCTTACATATCTTTTCATAGCTTGATAGTTCAAATGTTTTCAGTAACTTACATTCTATGGTTGTCAATTTTATTGTCCATCTTTAGCAGAGGAAAGCATAGTTGCTTCAATTTTTACCAACGACAAACAAAACTATGATAAATATTGAAATACTTGATTTTGTGTGGATGTGTTTTCAACATATTTGTGCAAACGCTAAGAAAAGTGTGGCTAGTATCATACAATAAAGTTAGATTTTGTTTTAAGTAACTGCCAAGATGGTATCTCAGAGTTGTTTTTCCTGATGGTTAAGGATGTTGAACATTTCCTTAAGTATCTTTCGGAAATTTGAGATTCTTCTGTTGAGAATTTTCTGTTTAGTTCTGTATCCCATGTTTTGATTGGGTCATTTGGAATTTTGATGTCTAATTTCTTGAGTTCTTTATATACTTTGGATATCAGTACTTTGTCTGATGTGGGGTTGGTGAAGATCTT
>JAQHUG010000139.1:3004542-3019938 GCA_028555095.1 Dicrostonyx torquatus | reverse complement strand
AGGAGGTCAGTGCTGGTTTTTAAAGGGAACTTAGTGAGTGTGCACAAGAGGAACCCTTATTGGCTACAGCTGAGGACATAGCTTGTCAGAGCCCCAAGGGCGGGGGCCAATACAAATGTCTGCATGCTAACAGCCTGTTCTCTAACGATATATTAACATTTGAATCAATGTTAATCTTATTCCCATAATATAATTAATAGTACCCTACCAATAATAGCACCTATTGAATATTTACCGCATGTTTCACAATATCTGAAGGGTTTAACCAATATCAAGCATCCTCATTTCACAACAGTTGTCTGAGATAGTTAATGTTGGCCTCAGTGTGAATGAAGGAAAGTGAGAGGTGGTGGCTTTCACCAACTTCACAGTCAATTTGATCTTCAAATCCTCCCCTTACGCATATCTAAATACTTTACTATTCCATGACTTTGACACTCCTGAAAACCACTCACTTTCAATGATAAGGAGTATTTTATTATATCCTTAAACATATTTGTTCACACTGCTAACTCAGATTTTTTTTTAAATTTTCATTTGTTTTGGTGACTAGTCCACTCTGTAAAATGTTGGCAGGTCCTTGTTGCTGTTACTTATTATTTTTATGAGTTTTTTGAGAATTTCATAGAATGTATTTTGATCATCCTACCCACAAACTCTCCCAGACCTGCTACAGCTCCCTACTCACTCAAACTCATGATGTCTTTCTCATTCTTTAGTGTGTTATTTCTTACACTGAAATACCAGAGTGTAATGTGAAGGCAGCTGGTCTTTGAACTTTGACTGGAATCCCCTGTATGACACAAGGCTATAGGGCAGTGGTCTGTTAATCCCTTTGATTCTCTTCATGCTTCTCTAATAGCCCACAAATTTCTGCTGTAAAATTTTTTTTTACCTTACTTATGATTTGGCTTTCGCTTACTTGAATGTTTATGAGAGACCTAAATATTTCACTTTTGAAACTTTGAACTACTGTACACTCTAATCAACAATTCTGTGTCCATGAGTCTCCATGAAGTAGCTGTCCTGAGACTGACATTTCTTACTTACTGTGACATTTCTCTAGTTCCCTCAACATTGCTGTAAGTGGTTGGATATGATTCTTTTTATGACCTCTTAGTATCCCATTGCATAACAAGTTGTACTGTAGTATAAAACAGCAGGGAGACTATAATACACAATAGCTTGCTGTATTTATAACTAGTATAAAAGAGAATCTCAAGAAGTTTTGGCACAAAGTAATAAGGAGATGTAAATGTTCATTACCATGATTTAGTAAAAATATGATATATACATATATGGAACAAGACATAAGTGTGTATGATTACTACATATTAGTTGTCTTTTGAGTTTAAGAAAATAGAAATATTACATATCCTTATTTAATATTATACACACATAGACACATACATAATGTGTAACCAATAACTGTCAGAAGAGAGCATATTTTCATTTTATCTCCAAACTAAAGTAATATCAAGGAACAAGTGATATGAGCAATGAAAAAGTGAGTTTTTCACTCATCATGTAGCAACCATGACAGTTCATACATGGAACTTCGAAGAATGTTTCCTCTTTGTGGATAGTATAAGAAATGCACAAAGAAATCTTATTCTTAGTGTTCTGCTTAAAAATTTTGAGTTTTTAGCTACAAATATGAACAAATTTTTTTTTAAATTGCAATTTCTTCAGATTGAAAAATTAAAGATTACCCATATTTTTATTTGAGTTTATTTATTTAAACACTAGAATGGAAACACATTAACACTGTCAGAAAATTAAGACATTTTCTTTGAAAGCATCTATCCAAATTAAAAAGCTATCAAGCATAAAATTCTTTATCCATCCATCAATTTCAATTTTTACCCATGTCTCCTAAACTTTATTCCTGTTTGCAATGTATCAAAATACATTAAAAACTTCTCAGCAGTGGCTTTATTATATTTACTTTAGAAAATGAAATGTGATTTCATGGAAAGAATAAGCTTGGTTACATGTGCTTCTCTTTAGGAGGATGCTAATGAAACGAGAGGAGCAAAACAAGAAGAAGAGAGCTCCTGTGTGAGGCAAAAGTGTTCTTAGTACTTTTACATTTTAATAGAAATAGACATTCAAATAAGAAATGCACAAAAAATTCAATATTCAAGAATTTTAGGATATTTAGGGATATGACAAGAGATGTTGATTTATTTCCAGAGATGGCAACAATGCTAACTTAATTCATGTAGGGTTAAATTAACCAAAGGTTACTGAGCAGCCCAGCCAGGACCTTGACTTTCAAGAGGTTCATGAACATTAAAACATCTGAGGGTGTCATAAACATGTACACATTACCAAAACCAAAGGGTCCTCTTTTAATCTATAGAGAGATGCCAAAGGAGGGTTCATTGACACCATTTAAGAAACCTCATTGAGGAGAAAGGTACAAAACAAAATAAACAAAAAACAAAACAGAAAGACATGAAGAGAACAGCTCTAGTTTTCTCAGTAATCAACTTCAAAGTGTTAGTTTGGAAATTAAAAACACCAGGTTGTCAATATTCTGTGTTCAAATATGCCAATTGAGGACAAATTTAAGGTCATTTATGAAGATATAACTTATTGATATGTTAAATTACTATTTACCCCTGCAACATATTCATTAGAAATAAACTACACAGTAAGAAAGTGCATGAGTGGCAAGACTCATTCTGTGTTGACTTAAAACATAGCTTATCATAATGACAGCCTTCATAGTAATTTGGTTATTTCTGTGTTGCTTTGCTGAATGTGAACTCATTCAGGGGAGAAACTATTCATTTCTCTTTTATAGCCACTCACCTAGAAGAAATCCTTATATACAAGCCATTCTATATGCTATAGTTTGTGCTTTTAGGTAACTTGTTTACATTTGTATGTAAAATCAGGGGCAAGCAATTATCATGGTGCCTCTATACCCAAGGCCAGCAACTGACCCTTAGGATACTGTGTAATAATATACCAAGGACGAGAAGGGCACTTTGGAAGATGAAATCAAGGTTAAAGAATACTCCATTACTAAATTATCATTTTTTTATAAAAATATGTTCAGTCTATTCTTGAGTGGTCACACTATATTCTCTCCTGGAGGGCAGTGCCTGCCCTTTATTTACTCCCCTTCCCTCTCATTTAAATATTATGCATTAGACTATCATTCTTGATTTTACTACTTTTTACTGCCTATGGGCTTTCTTCTTCCAACTCATTTAAAAGGCATAATGCTTTGATAATGGACTGTCTGAAGATGGAACTGAATTATAATTTTTTTCAAACTTCAATTTAGTCAGCGCCAGAGGCTGCTCAGAGATATAGATTTTCTCACAAAAAGTTTTACTCTAGTTGAACTCTTGTTGTATTTTTTTTACTGCAAAAATTTTAGAGTGTAAATATATGAATATGCATGTATAATTATGTAAATATGTTAATACATTTTTTAAAAATATTACAACTAAACTATCTTTGGAAAGACACCTATTTATAGGATGAACATTAAAAAATAAAAAAGACACAAACCTTGGTTTCACAAAATAGCTTTAACCATCTCCCAACACTCACTTAGCCATTGCTCAGACAGACTGGTTTTGAACTCAGTTTACCACTGTACCTAACTAGATATACATTTATGGCCTGCATTTTTATAGTTACATAACTTTCGTGATATTACTTAACTTCTCTGAATTATCCATCTGGAAGATAAATACAAGCCTTACAACTCAGGTCAAAATAAAAGGATGCTGGTAATCACTAGTGCACTCAAGAGCCTATGGAGACATTGCTCCTCCCTTCACAAAAATGAGAGAAGATACTGACCTAAATATAGGTGGTATGCATTGGTGAGTTTGGCCTAGAAGACTTCACAACCAAATAAATGGCATATTTACCCAGAATCTTATTCTGCTTTGGGGTAACAAAATAAAAATAGTGGCATGAAGAATTCCTATTAGCTGATGATATTTTTACAAAATATCACTATGAATTTTGTAAAGATGTTAGCATTTTCTTTCTAATGTGTGATGGATGGAGCACATATTTAAACAAAATGCAAAGGATGAAGAGCATGATTGAAGAATGTCCAGAAGTAAACCTTTCCTCCTTCTCAGACATGTACTTATGCAGTCTCATCACAGCATTATTCCCCATGATGAGTCTATCAGCAAACATTGGATTTCTTTTTAACATTTCTACATTTTCCACCTTCCCATGCCCATTCTGTCAAGTCTTAGAACATCCCCCCCAAAAAAATCTAGAATGATTCCTCTTACATATAATCACCATTTCTATAATATTAACTATTATATCAGTCTTATGGTTATGATATGCAATAACACAAACCACCCATTGCTTTACAAGTGGAGCTGTTTTCTTTCTACTAGAAAATAAAGGAAGAGTGAAATAATCTATATCTTGTCATTGTAGTTTCTGAAGCTCAGAACCAGGTTGTGTCCAGCTCATAACATGAAAAATGAGTCTCAGGATCACTTCATAGTGCACATCCACAGCAAGATTTCAGGTGCCTTTTGCAACAGTGTGGAGGAAGGGCAGAGGAGTGTGTTCCATAGAGCTACAGAGATCACTGAGTGTCCATAGAACACTCTTTCACCTTTCAGTCAGTGTATCTACATGGCAAGCCAGCTTCTGCTTTTATCAGGCTCTTGCCTGCCTTTCCACATAACGTCGGAAGAGCAGCCTATTATTTTTCTGCATTGCCATCCAAGCATGTGTTAAGTTTCTTTCCAACTTGCAGCATTAGCACATGCAAATATCTGCCTGATTAATTTGTTTAGTTCCATTCAGAACCACTCCTCATCTTTCATGGCATGTTAATGAAACTTCTTCAAACAGATCTTCCCTGAGAATTCAATAAAAATCACTAGCTGGTGGCTAGCTGAGATGATCAAGCTTAACAGACTACTGTATCCAGAACTTGAGACAAGACCCACATTGGGCACCAATGTGTGTGCTTTTGTTTTACAGGCACCCAGATCCGAATAATCACACAAATTATGTTAATTATAACACTATTTGTCCAATGGCTTAGGCATATTCTTAGCTAGCTCTTGTATCTCAAATTAACCTTTATCTATTAACCTGTATATTGTCATGAGGCTGTGGCTTACCAGCAAACTTCTGGCATTTTTCCTTTGTCAGTTACATGGCATCTCCCTGACTCTGCCTAATTTCTCTCTATAACTCTGTTCAGATTTTCCTCTGGGCTTTATTGTGCTAAGCTACTGTCTAAAACAACTTTATTCATCAACCAATAGAAGCACCACATATACAAAAGGACATCCCACATCAGCCCACTTTTTCTTTTAAGACTCTAATTGATGCTGTTATGTACTATTTTCTTTGTAATTTATTTCTACTTAGCGTATCTACATTCTTAAAAATTAAGAGAGGGCAGAGATCATTTTTTTACAAGAAAGAATATGGCCGAAGAAAATGCTAATAAAGGATCAGAATAAAAGAATGAATAAAAAACCAGGAGAAAAATGGAAGGAAAGAGAGGTAAGGAAGGCAGAAAAGAAATGTTATAGACAATAGTTTTTTTTTTAAATCTGGAGATATTGATATAGTTTATGAAATGATTGATAGTTTGACTTTCTCTTTCTGGTTGAAAAGTCTTCATTTTCCTTACTCCACAGTTATAGTTTGAGAGCTACATATGTAATTCAGCAACAACACCAGAGTGAGTAATTTTTGAACATAAGTATAAAAACAATCAGCATTGATTGTAAACTCTCTTTAAAAACAATAAGTTTTGTATCCATTAGATGCAATCCCCTAATGAAAACAACAGTGAATCTAAAGGTTTTAAATCATTTCCGCATTCCTGCTAAGAAAATGTCTTTAATGAGTTTTGGAATGATGTATACATATCCAGACAGGCCTTTATTAAAAAGATCTTGCATGCATCTTGGCAAGCTGAATACTAAAATGTAGAAATTTCATCTGCATAAGTGGTGTCTTAGAAAGCACTTTGCTTTTGTACTTACTCATAGGAAAGTAAAATACTCTATAATTCCTTCTGTATGTTCAGTCATGAGTTTGGAAGTATACCAAGAGCCTAATATCCCCCCTACAAATTATTCTAACTTTATTCTGTCCCTACCTAACTTAGGAAATTTTTGTCAGTTCTAAGCATAACTTGGAAATGTGGTTGATTGTGTTCAATTTTCAGTACAAATACATTGCCTTGTCCTTTTCTGGATGATGAATGTGCCTTTGATAATGATTATCAAAAGTGAAACCCAAACCAAAATATCACAACCATATTATAATTTATTCTCACAGTATTTAGTCAACCAAATCTGTATTTTATTTATTTAAAAAAAGTCAGGGGATAGGAAGAGTGTTCAGTTGATAAGGTGCTGTTTGTGCTTCCAAAAAAGCCTGAGAATTGATCCTTTGCTTTCATGTAAAGGGTCTAGCAAGGGAGCACAACTAACTCCAACACTGAATGATAGAAAAAAATAAATCCCCAAGCCAGCCAGGTAAGACAGACTGATGAACTGCAGATTCAATGATGCACCCTGTCACAAACAATGATTTGGAAAGTCACAGAAAATGACATTGGATGTTGACTTCTGGATACCATCTCACACATGTTCAAACCCATATAAACATATACACATATACACACACACAAAGAGAAAGAGATTTTGAAATTGCTGCTGATACTACATTTGGATTTTTCTTTCATCATTTAATTTCTTTTTTTGGTTTTCTGTAGAGGACATATGAATTTTACATAAGCTTCTTTGAAACTAGTGTTTTCTTTAGTTTTTCCTAAGGAAGTTTCATGAGCAGGGGAAGCTGTGTATTGACAATGCTTTTAGGTAAGCTTTATTTTATTTTTAATGGAAGTCATGTATTAATATTCATGGGATGAAATTAATATTTTTTATGCAGTCATGTTTCTCTTTGACAGCTTTGTGTAGATAATTTTTGTTAAGTTTATCAGAAAAGAACTAAAAGGGAAAAGCCTTTGTAAAATCTTGAAAAAGCCATTACCCTGTCAGTAGAAGGCAAGAATATTTTTAATAAAGTGGTCATTATCTTAGACATGTCATGTTCACTTGTTGACAAACATAATTATGAATATGCATACTTCAGAACTCATTTAATTGAAAACATATACTTATGATGGAATGAATAATGCCCACTACAATAATACTCATATTGTAATGCAAGTCACCCATGCCAATGTGGAGTTTGTGCTCTGTGAGTTTTCTTTCTGCTATAGTAGTTCTAAATCACACGTTCTTATTTTATACACCAAAGCTCAGAGGCTGAGATGTGCTAGAATAGCTGCTTTCTTCTGAAGCAGTGTGATACAAAAAGTTATATTTATTTCTGGGGAAATCTTATTCTCAGTTCTTAATGCTGCTGTTTCATGGTATGCTCTTGCCCTCCTGGATAATTCCCCTTATTTGGAGAATGACCTACCCTGGGAGATTTTGCATATACTGGAATCCTAGCTGTCAACAGTTTTAAAAGAATGACTTACCCCTGTGATTTAGTATACCTTTCTATACTGATAAGCAAGCTATAAAATAAAATAAAGGAGACCAAAGCTGGGAAGAGATGAAAATGTCTAAATTTCTTTGTTTTTGATTACTCTGTAGGCACAAATAAAATGTGCCTTTTTTTTTTAACAAAGCCAGTTTTTGAAACATCTGTGACAACAGGTATTCAGTTAATCACAAATTAGTCAATTTAAATTTATCAGTAATAAACAAAAATTATTATTAAGACAGTTAACATATTGGGCTATGTTTCAGCTTTTTGCATTTTAATTGGAAAGGAGTTATTTCATTATTAACAAAATGTCAAATTTTGCAAAGAAAAATAAAATAGTAACTATTAAGTAAGAAAAGATAGTATGCACATACACTAATGTTAAAGAGAAATAAAAAAATACTTTCAGAGGATAAATAATTTTGGTTAATGGTTTTGTAGAATGTAACTATCGTTCTAAAGTGAAAACTGGTGGGGAAGAAAGGAGAGAGAGCAAAATTGAACGTTGTAGAAAGTTTAAGTCTTAAAAATATTAATGAAATGAAATTTAGTGATGGCCAGTATATGATAAGTTTGAAATAATTAAAAGCTAATTAGTTTTCTCCTAATACCAGATAGAGCCAGATTCATTTTTCATTAGTGTGCTTCAGACTTTATGTAGAGACTACAGAAGGAGACAATGACATCCCAGTCGTGGTCTATCTTTGCCATTTGACTTCTGGAATTCTCAACAATCAAGATAAATATATAGCGTGTTTGAAAAGCACAGGTAAATTGCTACAGATAATCAAAAAGTCTCAAATAATAACCATAACTCTAAAATAATATATTATCATACAGAATGAAAAAAGGATGCTAAAAAAAATTCCACATCAGCTCAGAATTGAGTATAATAAAAGGTTATTTATTTAGGGGTAGACTCATGGATCACAATCTTCTGCTTGAACAGGGAACAGCAAATGAATCCAGCAGCCAGGAAAGAGGCCACATGTGCTTTACATGGGCATATATATTAAAGAGGTCACGCCCAAGTGGGCGGGTAACTTAATGATTTCTGGTGGTAGGGATTTCTACAGCCACAGAAAATAACTCGCTCTTCACAAAAACCCTCAGTTGAAGAAAGGATACTAAATGTGTAATGCTTGGATGGGCACTGGAAAAGAGATACCCATATAAGACTTCTAAGAAATAGGGTTTTACTTTCTCAACAAAGAAGAAAAACATTATAAAAAGGCAAAGATGTTCTACCTTTTGAGGGGAAGAGGAGTCCTCAGCTCCGTGATGGTAGCTCATAAATACTGATGCTTCCACTGATAAGAAAGCTTCCATTGATAAGAAAGACAGTGACCTTCAACTGGTGTGTTCATTTCCTTGTATCAAGTTAATGCAGCCCTTCTTTTTTTTTTTTAATCTTACTCCCACCTCTTGGGGTTGGGGTATTTTAAGCAATTGGAAATTAAACGTGGGTGATTCCAGTATTCATTGGAACTCCCTCCTGATACTATTCTATGTTTCTGTCTTAGGATTTTCACACCTTCATATTCTTTTCTTATATTTCTGATCCCCATGCCCCTTCCCTGACTAGTGGTATTTTTGTCAAGGCTGGTCCCCGATGGACAACATTCTTAGACCAGCTAGAATTTGAAAGATGTGGACATCTAGGACACTTTTCAATTAAAACAGCATTAATTGATGAGCCTTTTGAAGGATATAAATCTCCTCTCATGTTTGTTAATATGTTCCCATGGAGAATAATGGCCTATTCCATCCAGATTGAAATAAAAACTCAAATTTATTGGTCTGTCCTGTCCCTCTAAGAGACAAGCCCTGTCCCTTCTGAAGCAGGCAAATCTTCCTTCTGGCTTCCAGTCTGACTCCTTTCCTTTCCTCTCTCTCAAAGAGGTAGCTTCTGCCTGGCTCCCTTCTTCCCACTTCTCCCCTTCCCCCCTCTCTGTTTCTCTCTCTCTGCATCTCTCTGCTCTTTTCCCTTCTCCCCTTTCCTCCTTCTCTTCCCCTCCATAACCCACTAAATAAATTCAAACCTCACTGTGCATGCCTATCTGAATGTCTGTCACCCACATGGCTGCTGCTCCTTGTGGGTCTGGCTGCCCCACCAAGGTCTTTCATCCACTATGGGGCTCCCTGCCTAGGCTCCCTGCTTAGGACCCGCTGGCCCTCATGGCCCATGGGCGCTCGAGGGCTCCCTGCCTGGGACTGGCTGCCTTTGTGGCCCAGTGCTGCCACTTGGGGGATCCTGCAGCGCTTAACTTTTACAATTACACAAATGTTTTCTAAAATCAATTCCCTTGCCGGGTGGTGGTGGCGCACGCCTTTAATCCCAGCACTCGGGAGGCAGAGGCAGATGGATCTCTGTGAGTTCGAGACCAACCTGGTCTACAAGAGCTAGTTCCAGGACAGGCTCCAAAGCCACAGAGAAACTCTGTCTCGAAAAAAAAAAAAAAAAAAAAAGATCAATTCCCTTTTTTGTCTCTACAACCTCAAGATCAGTGGTTCTCAACCTTCCTAATGCTGAGACCCTTTAATACATTTCCTCATGTGTGGTGAGCTCCTGATCATAAAATAATTTTTGTTGCTACTTCACATCTGATATGTTGCTACTGTTATGAATCATAATGTAAATGTCTGATGGGCAGGATATCTGATGTGTGACCCCTGTAAAACTGTTGTTTGACTCACAAAGAGGTCAATACCTATAGTTTGAAAAACACTGCTAAAAAACTTTAACAGTAATACTACCTATGCTTTAAAAAATTCTAAAGGGTTAAAAATACCTAAAAATCATCTTCGGTTAAGAAATAAAAGGACAAACTGTATTTACATACATATAAGTAGTTGAAATCTTCCTTCATTTTTGGATTATTTTAATTACTATTCTCTTTTCACTCTTATAACCACATTCCCAATAATGACCATCAGTTTGGGTTTTGTTTTGTTTTGTTTTTGATAGTCCTTAGGATAATAAGCCAGACAACAAACTACATAGTGATAGCACTCTCAGGAGAAACATGCCACGGATTTCTTGGCTCTTGCTCTTTCTTAGGACAATGTTTGGCATAATAATGCTACTTTTACTTTAGCCTTATAGTTGAAATCCTGTAAAATTTGTGTCTTCTAAGATGAGAAACTTTGAAGATAAATTTCCTGTAGTACAGGGATTCTAGAAACTCACCCAGCAGGAATCCACAACATTATCTTTATCCTATGTATAAAATAGGAAGATTTTAGGATTTCTCTTACCCAGGGACTGTATTGATCATTAATGTAGTAGAGGCTATCGAAGACTGGTCAAAAATTTCTACTATAGTTCTTAAGTGGGAATTGTTGTAGGAGAGTATAATAGAGAGGGGAAAAGGTATAGAGATAAACACATGCAGGAAATCAAGGACAGTGAAAATGTCTGGAAACCCCCAGGCCATGCGTAGGAATTCCCACAGTCGATAGATGCTAAGGAAGGCACACAATATGAACCTGACCCACACAGTTTGAAATTCATGGCTCCTATCTTTGTTCAGCTCTGACCCACTCCAGTTCTCAGGAGTGTTTTCCCCTTAAATAAAACCTCTCCATTTATAGCACTTTCTGTTGTTTCTTGGTCCAATTTCTTCTGGAACTTGAAAATCTTGAAGTGCCTGTGGATTCTCTTGAAACTTCAGTCCAGGCCATCATACACCAATCGGTACCACAGTTGTTATTTGTATTGTCTATGCTAATCAAATATATGTAATTTTTTTGAAACAGAGTTTTAATATATATCCCAGGGTGGCCTCAAAATCATGATATCCACTTCAGTCTCTGGAGTACTAGGAACAGGTATGTGACACTGTAGTTTTCAATACTAGTTGTTTTGAGAAATATATGTCAACACAATTTTAAAGAATAATTAAAACCAAAGCAAAATGATGTATATTATGTTTGAAATTCAGAGCCTCATAGATTATTTATTTATTTATTAGATATATTTAAGATTTTGTTGGTATTTTTTGCAATCATATTCTTTTATTTCTTTCATTCTCAAATTTACACTTCCTCCCCTTCTCCCAGTCCCCTCCAGCTCCCCCACTACCCCTCCTCCCTCCCCCTGCTTCCTTGAGAGAGGGCAGGATACCCTGCCCTGTGGGAAGTCCAAGGCCCTCCCTCCTCCATCTCAGTCTAAGAAGATGTGCATCCATATAGAATAAGTTCCCAAATAGCCAATACATGCAGAAGAGATAGGTCTCAGTGCCATTATCATTGGCTTCTCAGTCAGCCCCCATTGGCAGCCACATTCAGAGAGTCCGGTTTGATCATATGCTCATTCAGTCCTGGTCCAGTTGGATTTGGTCACAACTCAGGCACGCTGTCTCAGTGGGTGGACCAGCTGCTCGTGGTCCTGACTTCCTTGCTCATCTTCTCAACCTTCTGCTCTCCAACTGGACCTTGGGAGCTCAGTCCATTGTTCTGATGTGAATGTGGGCCTCTGTTTCTATCTCTGTTCATTGGACGAGATTTCTATGGTGATGTTATTTCCAAGGCCAGGTAGTAAACTGTGATGTTGTAAATGATTTGTGAATTAGATATATTGATGTTATTTTATTAGCATTTATTTTTGATTTTTACTCTGAAATCATATCACATAGAAAAGTGGCAAAACCATGGAAATATCATATTCTGAGCCTATTCAGCTTTCCCCAAGTGTTAATATTCTACCCACCCACTATATCCTTATGTCATTTCCTCCATTTCTGCTTCTGTATATAGACAATGTTTTTCTCATTTGAGAATAGAATCAAATATGATGATCCTTTACTCCTCAGATAACTTATATGCTTTTCCTAAAGCAAAGCAATAGTTTATACAATCATTGTAAAATGAGGAAAAGCAAGAAGCTTGAAACATAGATATTATTCCTGTTTTGTAAGGTACACTGTCAGTATGTTTAATTTGCCCCAGGATGTAATTGAGTCCTGAACTCTTTGCTGCACTGAGATGATCTCCACTGTGTTTGATCAGTTGTATACTGGTTGGATGTCCTTGTCCCCACGGAATCACTTATGACATTGCTCTGAATCTCACATTTAATTCTTCCTTTCTCTCTCTTTGGTGTAGAACGGGTGAGTTCTTTAATTTGGATATGTTTTTCTTAAGACTGCCTTTCTGTGTAGCCAAGACTTATCTCAAACTCGTGGCTATCCTTCTCGGTTCTCAAGTGTTGGGATTCCTATGTGTACAACCGGACAAGGGTTGGCATGCCATTTTAAAATTTCATTATCCTCTTCTAATGCCTGACACTTGTGTTTAGTTTTGTTCAAAGTTTGCCATATTAAGCACTTTAAATGTACACTGTAGTTATTTTAAGCTGATTTAAGAATTTGCACACGCCATGTTCAGAACTTGGTCATCTCAGCCAACTTCAACTCTGTACATAGTAAACAATTATCCTTTTCTTCACATCTACCTGACAACGTCATTCTACTTTTTGTCTCTGAAATATTTACTGCTACATTTGGCAACTAATTTATACAAATATTTTATATAAAACTGCATGTTTATTCTATGCTACAAAATATCACATATTGTATCATGTATAGCAGTATCCTAACATACAGGTCAAGAATGAGAAAATGTACACAAGCTAATTACTTGCAGTGATTTAAAACCTTGAGTGGGATGGCATTTAATTGACTATTTTAATAATAGGTAGTTTTTCCAGGAATGTCCACAAGTAATTCCTAAATTAAAATTAAAGCTTAATTCAATCTTTCTTCCCTTGTATTAAGTCATGATACATATTGTTTATAAAAAAATTTAATTTAACTGAAGGTATTTTAAAATTAAATCTGTTTGTAGCCTTTATCTCCTTAATTTAAACCAAATACAATGGAGATCAGATCTTTATTTGCTGTGTACAGAAAATATTATATATCGGTGTTGTAATCCCTTACTTTAATATGTTGATCTCTAGAAACAAGCAATACTCAAGCAACAAAAGTCAACAGTTATTGGATTTAATATTAAGGAGACAGTCAATAACTTTGCCTTGGAGTGATAATGATGGCTACATTCTCTTCACTCATAAAAAATCTGGTATCAGCACCAACAATAACATGTCAAAGAGGTAAAGGGGGTAGCTCTCAAGAGATTCACCTCAGTTAGCTTCACAAAAACAGATGAGTTCAACACCAGAAATATATGTATTACTTGGATAATGAGATCACTTAAAAATAGCACAGCTTCTTCTTTGTCCTTTTTACTCAAATTGTGAGTATTTAGAATAGCAATATTACAAGTAGGTGGATCACCATTGAACTGCCATCTCTTTTCTTACTGACCCTTGTCTGTAGGCAGAAGCCATTTGTTCATTCCTGGCTACCCAGACCACGAAATAATCACTCAGAATCTATATTATTTGCAATACTGTTTGACCAATAGCTTAAGTGTATTTCTAGCTTGCTCTTACATCCTAAACTACCCATCTCCATTAATCTGTGTATTGCCACATGGCTATGGCTTACTGGCAAGGTCCTGGTACATCTGTCCCTGGCAGAGGCTACATGGCTTCCCCCTGACTTTGCCTTCTTTCTCCTAGAATTCAGTTTCATTTTCCCTGTCTAGTTCTATTCTGCCTTGCTATAGGCCCAAAGCAGTTTCTATATTAATTAATGGTAATCACAGCATACAAAGGGGAATCCCACATTAATTGTCTGCTATGCTTAAATTATACACTTGTTTCTCTTAAGGTATAACATGCTTACTTTAGATATTTTTAAGCCAGCTCACATATATTTAATATATAATTTGTAAATATTAACGTGTGTTATGACATATTAGCATACAGTCATTTTGACTCTAAACACTTTATAAATGTTTCCTACTTATATTATTTTAATAAATCTTTTATTAATTCTTTGAGATGTTGATACAATATATTTCACCCAACTTCTCCTCTTAATCTTTGCTAGCAGAGGACTTGAAAAGGAAGGCCTTTTGCAATAGAAATTATCATTTCTATTGATAGTCAGTATAGCCACATTATCATTCTCCTTTCCCTTTAAAGAATTCTTTAAGATGGGCGAAGTTGGCATAGACCTTTAATCTCAGCACTCTCTGGAGGCAGAAGCAGGCAGATCTCTGAGTTCAAAGCCAACATGGTCTATGGAGAGAGTTTCAGTACAACTGGGGCTACACAGATAAACCCTGTCTCAAAAAACCAAAACCAAAGCAAAACAAACAAACAAAAGACCCCAAAAGTACTTTGCTTTATGTTTTTATTGATGTGTGTGTTGGGGAGGAGGCATGTCCATACCATACTTGAGTAGCAAAGGCTCATAAATATTGAACATTTGCCAGTCTTCCCCATTCCCTTTTATAACCCTAAAATATATTGAGAAAGTTATTAAAGAAATGAACTGATGAATGGCTTGTGAATTTAATGAAACTAAAAGAAACTGAACATCAAAACAGAAGCTTTTCGCCAATGAGAATCTGCTAGACTCTTCACCGAATGAAAATGAATCAGTTAACATTTCAATTCACAGTTATATGAGGTGATGTGCCTACTCATTAGAAGGCTAAAGAAATACTACATACATGAATGGAGGCCAGCAGTCTCCAGATCAATGGACAAAGTACCAATTGTTAACAATTTGGTTAATCCATGGTTCTTCTTTGTTGTAAATTATGGGGGAGAGGTGCATGTTGTGTTCCCCAGCCGCCTGGCTCCCAAGCCCCCAGCTGCTGGCCTGCTCAGCCACTGGTTGCCTGCACCCGAAATAACCACGTGAGGACGGTATTCATTTAAACTCTGCCTTGCTTATTATCACTAGCCTTTTCCCGGCTAGCCCTCACCTCATAAACTAA
>JAQHUG010000139.1:2993933-3004384 GCA_028555095.1 Dicrostonyx torquatus | reverse complement strand
GAGAGCTTTCCACGTGGGCCTATCATTTTATACCTCTTGGGACCTGGTGGTCCAGCCCCATTAATTAATTAACAACTAATTAGGGGGGCGGAATAATTAGCTAATGACGGGGCATGGCTATAAGCCGAAATGGCCAAGACCACTCTCCTTCACTTCTTCCCTCCCTCCCTCCTTCTTTCACTCTCTCCTTTCTCTCCCCTTCTCTCCCCCTCCTCGTGTATGTATCTATGTGAGGTTATGCTCCTGTGGTGTTCTGGGGGCAGATAGAAGAATCCATTAGTGCACTTCCTCTATCACTCTTTACATATTCCTCTGACTGACTGTCTCTGCCTGAAAACATGGTTCATCTTTCTCAGTGAGACACAAAGGTAGTTATCCCTAGTGACCCTCCTGTCTTAGAAATGGGTTACAGGCATTTTGGGGATACTAAGCTTGCTATGAGGGTGTGAGAGCTCCAGTCTTTGGAAATGGAACAAGCCCTCTTGGTGGCTGATGCATCTCTCCAGATTGTTATTGTGAGTCAGTTCTATGCTAGTGCATCATCTAAAAAGTTGATAAAAAGCAATTAAAATAATAAAACTGCTGCATTTTATTGAATAATTCAGTGGCATGTATATTGTACTAGTGTGATAAGTCTGATTAAATGTTTTTGATGCTGGCCTTTCTCACAGGATATGTGGAGGGACTGAATACACAACTCACACATTCATCACAATGTATTCTATATAGTGTGTGCCTTTAGCATCTTCTGGATGATGACTGAGTTGGGGTGGTCTCATAATAACCTACTTTTGAAATAATAGTACAACAAGCAAAAACGTATTTCAAAATGTCTTCAGGACTAGAACTCAGGTCGAAAATCAATTAAGAGATGATTTGATTCTTCCTAGCACCAGAAGAGGGAAGCGTACCAGGAGTTATGATTTATTTATGTATAATCACAAATATTCTATTCAATAATAATTTATTTATAGGTTATCAATTTATTTACATTTGTATTCATAAGATGTCCTCAATCCTAAAGTTACTCTTAAAATATTTAATACACAATTTTGGTGGCCACAAAATAGCTATATAAATGAGTTATGGGACAAGACATGGTGATGTGGAGTCACCTACTGGGAAGACGTGGATCTGAATGTGGAGGGCACCTGTCCAGGGAATTTCTTGTTTGTCTTTGGTGGCTCATACTGTTTGGAAATGGACAATAAGGAATTTTGTTTCTAAATGTCAATATAGCTTATTTGTTTTGATTTTATGATACCCATCATAAAATTGTACTAAGCTCACAAACTACCCTAAAGATTAGGATTCATGCTAGTTTTCTATTATTTCTGATGATTTGTCATGTTTCCTGGTTCCTTTTGCCATCCTTTCTTAGAAAGCATCTCTACCTCCACTGTGAGAGAAAATACAATGTGTCTGTCTTGTCTGGCAGTGATCCTCTAATTTCAAGTCCAGTCCCTAGACCCTTTTCAGTATTTATAAATACTAATTGGATGGATGCATATAATTTTAAATATCTAGCATACAGGAGAGTAGGTTAAGCCATCGAAAGCTTAGGCACGACAGAGACTTGAACTTTAGTCTCAGCTTTAGAACAACTAAGAGGCACATATCCCCACCTATATCAGCAAAACCCAGTTTCTTGAGGCCCTTGTTTTCAGTGTTTTTGTGAGATGGAGTGAGTTATCTTGTGGATGTGAGGCACGTTAACTTTTTAAACAGTCACACATAATCAATATAATACCCCAACTTTATCTAAAATAAATAATATATAAGGAAAGCTTTGGACAGAATAAGAGAACATAAAAAGCTTCCAGCAGATTTTATGTGCAGGCAATGCCGGTCCGGTCATGACTTTAGAAGGAGAATTGAAAAGGGATTGCTTGTGAAAAGACAACAGCGAAGTGAAGAAAGACTCATTCCATTTGAAGTAGGCAAGGTATATGTCAGGGCCCCATCTGTAAAGGAAGGATGCATTTTCCGCCCATCCTTTATTGGTGATTTTTGAGGGTCAAATGCTCATTTGAATAAAGGTGGGGCAGAAGTAAAGTAGTCAGCAACATTCCCCTTGATAGTGAAAAAGACCATGACCTTAAACTAGGAGAACAACAGAGCGACTGAAGTTAGGTATCCCCGTCCCCAAGTTTATATGGTGAGTAAATTCTCCACGGGGATGGGTGGATACCTAGAACTAATTCCGTATCCCGATTATGTACACTGGAAGTGTTTTGCCGTACTAAAAAATCTTTTAATAACCTCTTCATTTGTCCATCAGTGGACATCCTCCTGCCCCAAGATGTATGTAGGTCATGGGAAACACCAGGCACAACCTGTGTCTGGTCTTGGATTTCCAACCCTGCCCAAGAGCGTACCATCAGCGAGGAGAGAGACACCTGTGCCTTGGGGACACAGGTGAAGTCCATCACCTCCCAGTGCCTGGCGCGCGCATTCTCCCTCTCTCAGCATCCAGGATGCCTGGGGGTCCTCACTGGCTCCTGAGTACTAGACAGGCCTGGGAACCCTGCCGGCTGAGGCGGCCAGGAGAGAGTGCCTGCACTTCTCATACCCCTCCCCTCCACAGCAGACTCCTGCCACTCAGGCGACTCGACGTGCGACTCCGCCCAATGACAGACGGCCGCCTCCGCGGGCTCCCCGCCCTCCAGGCTCCGCTTCCAATGGGAAACCGGCGGGGGCGGGCCGCGCGGGCAGCCTCTCCAGCTGAGGCCGCGGCTGGAGCCGGGCAGGGGCGCGGGAGAAGCAGGTACCGGCGCGGGCTGCGCAGCCCCAGGCGCGAGAGCTGCGCTGACGGGCTGAAGGACGGTCCCCGCGGGAGCCAGGGACCGCGGCGTCCAAGCGGGCGGGATTCGCGCCTGGCCAGGCACGGTCCGAAGTCCGCGCTATGGGAGAAGAGAAATACTTGCCTGAGCTGATGGCAGAGAAGGATAGCCTGGATCCATCTTTTGTGCATGCGTCGCGCCTTCTGGCGGAAGGTAGGACCGGCCCTGGCGCTCACCAGCCCCGGCAGGGCGAAGTTGGGGAGGGTGGACGCTCCGCTGTTCAGAAACTGTCCCCCGGAGCCGCTTACGATGGCAGGAGCGCTGCGCGGGCAGCGGGGCTCCTCCGAGGCTGAATTGCTGGAGAGCTAAGCCTTGAGGTCTCATGACAGGGGGATGAGACCTGTTAGGGTCCTGGACAGGGAAACCAGCAAGTGTCAGGTGGTTCACAGGGACCTTTTCACCTCACAGAACCCAGGGAAATCAGTTCAGGAGGAAATGCTATCCATGAAGGGTTTTTCTGAGAGCGTATTGGTCACAGATCAGCGTTATTTATTTAGTACATTTCCCCCCACTTTGGCGTTTCTAAGTGATTTTGATACCCTTTAATCAGTCTTTCCCCCTAAAGTCTTAGAATTAATCACCATTAAAGTACGCGTGTTTGTGTATTTACGTGAACATGGTAAGCAGAGGCAAAAGTGCTTATAAATGTATTTGAAAAGAGATTATTGGGTACTCTGAGATATTGGTCCCTAGGAACGCTTCATAATTGATCAACTGTTTTTTGTTTTTGTTTTTTCTAAATCAGGTGTGCGTTTTCTTTTGTGTACCTGTGATGTTCGCGGAGCTTCGGTTCCCAGTGGAGCATCTATGTCTTGCCTATTGCATTGCTTTGAAAGGTCGTTTGAGAAAAGGCACACATGAAAACTTCTCTGTCAGAAATATTAACCCCAATTATTCCATTTATGTGAAACAATGCTAGCTACTAAAGACATCACATATGCCCATTAATCGGCACATGCCTATTTAACACAACTGCAGAATTTGGGGATGAATGTTTCATTAATTATGAACTGCTTCATCTTCAAACTGGCTACTGTGCAGCTTGGTTCTGTGGGGTCTTACCCACTAGAAGAAACAGTGGCATCGTCCCCTTGTCCAGTTCCTCAGCATTAAAATGGATTTGAGGCTTCGTTTTGCATCGTAGAATAATTTTGCTTTTCATATGATTTACAGACATTAGATTTATTTGACATTTTTAATGAGTTATTGTTTATTATGACCCACAGTAACAAAATATCTCATGAAAGACTGCCAGGAAGAAATTTATAATCAGAATGTAGAAGACTCAATATAATCTAAACTATTTTCAAGGGAAGGCTGGCTTTGTAGAATAATTGGGGAGTGAAATACAATCATGTTTACCACTTCCCTAATAATCAAATTATAGTCAATGAAAAGCTAAAGTCAAGGACTATCCTGTCCTCTGCTTTTAAAGGACAACTGTATACTCTTTATAGGAATATTGAAAAAGAATGACTTAATAAGCATTAACAGATTAAAAATGTTCAATTGTTCACTTCAGTCTGTTCTTCAGAAGTGTTTCCGTTCAGCGTACAATGAAAAAAGAACACAGGATCTTCTCTGTCCTGATAACTGGAGCTCTCACTGGGACGGATGACTCAATAATTGATTCACCAGCTATTAATGTCTATTAACTGTACTTTCAAAGCTTACAGAACTAAGAGATACAGGTGAAGGTCTTAACAGAGTGCGACACACGGATATCCCTAACCAGGAAAACAGTTAAGAGAACACTAAGTGCCCTGGCTTCCTAGCACTTCTCTTTCTCAAAGCACTGGATTTCTTGCGATTTAGGAAATTGTTCTAATGCACCTTGTAATTTAATTTTTTCCCAGCAGGGGGAAGTATGGCCTGCTTTTGTAATGGACTAGGGGGAAAGCTCCTAACTAGAAAAGCATCTCAGTAAGAAACAAAGAGGGGGCCTAAATTCAAAGAATTCCTAATGAAAAAGGAGAAAGAAGGAGGTGGCATCAGTAACCCGAGAGTAGCCAGATAGTTACATAAAGAGAAGCGCAGGCGCATGTCACTTCTTTAACTCTAACCAAGCTCATTACACATGCTTACTAGACTGTAAGGTGAGTGTGCTTTGGATTCTCAGTGAATCATAATGCACATGTTACATTATAGATTTTTTTTCCATTGTCTTTTCAAAGGCCATTTGTGAAGGTTTCTAGGATGGCTGTAAAGATTTTATTTCTCGTACCTGGAAATGTTCTGATTGAAGACATCAGCTATAAATAAACCTGACACAGATACTCAAATGGAAGGAAGGTGCACACCGAAGTACATTTTAGCAGTGCTGTGCAGACAGTCTTGAGACTGAGGGGGCAATAAAAATGATCCAGATGATTCCATTCTTTGGAATGAGTTTCTAGAAGCAGTGATATAAAGCCGTGAGCTCTCCCAATGACTTATTTTGCCTTGCAATGATTGATAGATACAAACCTATAATCACTTGTGCCTGCTTCATTTTGGTTGGAAGGCCATTGGTTTCAAATTACTTTTTGAGTTGTTTTTGTATTTTCATTGTATTTTATTTCCTTTGTTTCTGTTTTGTGTTTTGAGTGAGGGCGATTCTAAAATAATCACTAAAAACAAATACATTATGAATATGACTGTTAGCGATAGCAGATGTTGAGTAATATGGGTTAAGTTGTTTTCATAATGTATTTGATTAAAATAACTTTCATCCTGTAGTTACAGTTTTATGTAGTTACCCAGATGTTATGGAAGATGTTTCTGAATGTGATAATGGAGCAAACTCAGTATGATTCTTAATGTTCTGGCCCAGGTCCGATTCTGCTTGAGCAGTGGAGTTTCATGAGGCTATTTATAGCGATGCTACCTCTATTTAGTTTCATGTTTATTTAACCTGAATTTTATAAGCTGGGTCCAGTTTTCTTCTCTCTAATTAAATAGAGTAGGAGAGCTGTATATTTCTGCAGCTCTTACTTTTACTCCCAGATGTTTGCTTATGTGAAATGATGTTTGCCTACTCAGAACAGAAAAATCAATAGCTGAACATTTTGAAACTTTTTCACTCCTTCCTAGTTTAATGATTAATAATACATTTACTGCAGTATAGTACAATTTGAGGCATATACACTCTGTTGGACAATGAAGACAGATTCAAGTTCTTAATTCTACTGAATGACTTTGAAGGCTTGGGTCTGGTGTGTAAAATGTGTGTGAACATAAAGTTTGTTTTCAGTGGAATGTGCTGTGTGACTGGCTCACATTTATTAATTCTATTATGACACTTTATGCTTTTAGAAGGATTATTAAATTTCAGTGATTTAGGCAAGGTTTTCTTGCCTGTGTCTTCACGAATATTGATGGATTAGCCAGTGTTTTAGCTAATTTGTGGTGCTGTGAAGGCAAAGATTGCCAAATAAAATAGTTTCCACGCCACTCCTCCCAGAGTTTGGTGAAAGCTTGACCCTCCAGCGGCAGTTGGCCTTCATGTTTGCAGATCTATGTGGATTTTAAAAATGGGACAAGAGCAATGATTTTAATTTTTCACAAATGGTAACGTGTCAAAACTGAGTTAGAGTCAAATTCTCAGTACCACTTTAAAATTTAGATCTTAGTCCCTAAATATTTCCCACAGATCATGGCAAGGTTAGAAGTTATCGAAAATACTGATAGTGCACCTAGAATCACCCTCTAATTTAAAAAATGCAATATTTACACAACTCTTTCTGTTGATTTTTTTCTTGATGGCTATATCTTTTTCTCTCTGTCAAAGCAATATAATCTTAATTACATTTCTTAAATACAAGACAAACACACACAGGTACAGATTAAAATCTTGCCATCGACAGTCTGCATTCAAACCAATTAATGACATGGGAAAAAGCATCTATTTCAGTGTGTAACACACTTGGTACTGAGTACTGACATGTCCGCACTTCACTGTGATGCAGTGAAGATGCCAATTGCTTTCCTGTATGATTCTGTGTTTTGTTTTGTTTCTTAATCTGTGAGATAGGGAATGCAATGCGTACCAGGCAGATATTTTGAGATATACCTTTCTGCTTGCAGTAATAAGGGCAGAATTTTATGGAAATACAGGAAACATATTTTCTATAGCATTTTCACGCCATTGTCTGCTTAATCTAAATCTGAGACTCTATTTTATGTGAAAAGGAAAATGATTCTTATTTTGCTATTTGAATCATAACTGAATGATGTTTTAACTCATAAATCAAGTTAGAAAATATATTATCCTGTAAAATATGGTTGCTGAGGGGATTTTTAAATACCCCTGTTCATTGATGGTTACTTGTCAGTCTGCCTTAGTCTGGTCAACACTAGTTCTTTTTCTTTTTTTTTTTTTCGGTTTTTCGAGACAGGGTTTCTCTGTAGCTTTAGAGCCTGTCCTGGAACTAGCTCTTGTAGACCAGGCTGGTCTCAAAATCACAGAGATCCGCCTGCCTCTGCCTCCTGAGTGCTGGGATTAAAGGCGTGCGCCACCACCGCCCGGCTTTCTTTTTTTTTTTTTTAAATAATAAATCAGACTTCATCAAGCTTCTTCTTCAGCCAAAAATACTTCCCTTTTAGAAAGTGATTTCAGCTTCAATGGTCTCTGTGTATATGCTCTGTTGTGTTCCTTGCTTCCTATGATATGCAGATTTCATTCCCCAACTCACATACATTTATATACCTTCCTGCCTATCCTTCCATACAGACTCCGTACTCATCCTTACACACAGACTTCATGTCCATCCTCACACACAGACTCCATGTCCATCCTCACACACAGACTCCATGTCAATTCTCATCCTCACATACAGACTCATTTTTCATTCTTGAATTATTTTACTAATAAAAGACTAATATTCTTTTCTTTTCGAGCTTGACCCATATCCTGCACACCAGCCCTTCCCATGGGGTTTGAATTCAATCTAGAAATACGTTTTTTTTTCCCTCAGGTCCTCCCACCACTTCTGTTTAGTTATTTTTTGTAGCAGCCTTGACAACATGAATAACTGAAAAAGTAGACTTCATTTCACTTGCAAAAGTAATGAAATTAATCTTTCTTGCCACTTATCCTCTCTTGTTTCTTTCAGGTGTCTGATATTATTAATCAGTAGCTAGTTTCCTCATTTTTCTTACTTTATCTCTTCAAAGCTCTTCTGTCTAGCCTCTGTCTTCACTGCTGCCCTGAAAGTCACTCTAGTGATAGAAGCACCCCCTACCAGCATCATCCATTAAAGGCTTTCTTCCCTTTCAGCAGGGATACGGTTTGCGGCTTGCACTGCTGCTACTCTTGCAGAGCCTTTCTCCTCTCTGGGTTTCTGCCACTGTCTACTGCTGGCTTTCCCTAATTGTCTGACTCTTCCAGGCTCTTCAGTATTCTTCAGTTCCCAACTTCAGTACATTCCGTACTTTCACAAGGATTCATTCAAAATGAAATTCCCGCCAGCTCATGCTCTTTAATAATTTGCTTCCTGCAACAAGTAGCTTGTATTCTTTGGCATCTTACCTTATATCTCCTTTGCCAGCCTTGTCTCTTGATCCTTTCTGGTTAATTTATCTGGCTTGCAGAAACTTATTCACTTCTCTACATGCTCTCTCCTCACCCTAACCTGTCCTCACCATGGTGGCCATGTCCTCTTTTTCGAGCTCACTGTCTACACTGCCATTATTCTGTCATTACTAGGTTGCACTGGTCTGTCTCACTTGACTAAACTCGATAGGCATTGCATCAACAGTATCCCTCATGATAGCTATACATATGGGGCTGCTCAGCACATACATTCAAAGCTTTTCCTCATCACATATGTGCAAAGCTTTTCCTCGTCTTCAGACTCTGTCCCTGGGGCCTCTCTGTGAGGTCATCTGCCTCTATTCCCTGTCCTGTATCTGAGGGGTTCTATGTGCTGTGACTTTTCTGTTAGAGATCCTTAATTTGTTCCCCTGGTTATAATTATTACTCATTCAATAAATTGGGGCTGGCTACCCCTTCATCTAGGAAGCCTTCCATAATAGCTTGCTGATCTTATTTATTATGGATTAGGTGAACTTGCCTTTCTTGTTTTTGACCTTTTCACTGCTACATTGCAACATGCAGTTCTGTTTGATCTTGTCTTTCTGCCCTCTAAGCTGAGAGGTTGGATTTGTGACTCAGGTCTCTGAATCCTTAATGACTGCCTTCAGTTTCTGTGTGTGATATATGGTTACTAAGGGGGATGATACCACACCTACATATTACCTTTCTCCCAGAAACAAAATTCCAGAAATTCCTTCACTGTTGAATTCAGCCATATTCTATCAATTCTTAATTCAAATTACAGATGATCATTTTAAGAACATTTATTCACAAAAATACCTTATTCTAAGTAGTTTTACTTTTGCAGGTAATTTTGAAGGCAGAGGTTATTTTAGTCTATAATATCCAAACAATGACATTGATACATTGTGCGGGCACAGCTTTGTTGTATGGCGTGTATAGGATTGTTTGATTGATAGGGCTGAGATGCTCAGCTACCCCACCACAATGATCTTCTTCCTTTAACAGCTATGTTACTCCTCCCTCACCTTTTTCTTGAGTGTTGCTTTATGCCAATTTAGGTGCTATTCAGCCCTGCCTTTATTTTCTTTTCCTTCTTGGATTTCATGACAAGAGTATACACTTTTTCCCTTCTTCTGCAGGGTCCTTGTGAATCTGCCTATGTGTTTCTTTATTGTTAAGATTGATTTATTTCTTTGATTCTGTTTTAAGTCAATTTTTATTTCCACTGCTCTCTTATGCTGTTCCTGAGTCTGTCTCAGAGAAGAATTTTAAAATTCTAGTTACTGTATCTTTAAGTTGTAAATATGTACTGTTTCAGATCTTCTGTTCCTTTGCTCTGACAAATACAGAACCTAGTGAGTGGGCAACTGTTGGTTGTCTTTTCTCTATCAAATAGTTTTCCCTAGTTCTCACCATGAAGCATATGCTTTTTTAAACTGCACCCTGGATATTTTCAGTGTTGTGTTATGAAAGCATGGATTTTTTTTTTAAAAAAAAACCTCTTTTTAGAATAAGCTTAGGGCACTCTTCCTTTAGACATGTAACTACCATCAGAACAAGCCAGGGCACTCTTCCTATACACATGGAACCACCATCAGAACAAGCCACCTTTAGTGACAAGCCATGTTCCTCTCACTGGCATCATTGACCTTACTCTGTCTGGCACGTAGACCATGCCCCCTCACTGCTTCCTGTGCATTTCTGCTAATATCAAGGATGGAGAAGCCTCATTCCTCCTGGGTCATGGTAAATTCCCAGCAGTGTCCAGCAGACATAGGGCCTCTATGATACTTCCTTGTTTTGGAAAAAAAAGAGCCTATTCATTATATGTGAAGGAACCAATTCAAGATCATCATAGGCCTCTGCTGACATTGTGTGAGGTGGGTAGAAAGGGAGTCCTAATTTCTAAATCGGTCATCTTTGATAGCATTCACAGGGAAATAGTGCCTCATTACCATTGCATGAGATTAAAAATATAGGCTCCCTTCTTAATCTTTCTTTTTGTAACTGTCTTTTCTTCTTCTTCTTCTTCTTCTTCTTCTTCTTCTTCTTCTTCTTCTTCTTCTTCT
>JAQHUG010000139.1:2973269-2993863 GCA_028555095.1 Dicrostonyx torquatus | reverse complement strand
TCTTCTTCTTCTTCTTCTTCTTCTTCTTCTTCTTCTTCTTCTTCTTCTTCTTCTTCTTCTTCTTCTTCTTCTTCTGTGCTGGAGCTTAATATATATTCTAGGTTCACCTCCATCTTGCATGATCCCTTGTCTCATCCTGATGCTGGAATAACAAGCATATGTCATCATATTCAACTCTACTTAATTTTTTATTAAAAGGAGTGAACATAGTTTTTAATAGTTCATTGAACTCAGAAGGACATTTTATATTTCAAAATTATGTTGTGTTAAGCTGACCTTAATCTAGTCTCTTGGTTAGAAAGAATAAGCATATATGTGTTTGTGTGTTTGTGACTGTGTGAGTGTGTGTGTTGTCTGTGTTGATTTTTTTTTATAGTTTTCCAGCAGAGAAATACTAGGAAATCACAAATGTGTTGTTTCTGGGTTTAGATCCGTGGGTTATGATAACCAGCTGGCCCACCTCCTTCCTTAATCCTTTCAGAGCATCTCTTTATTCTTATATATGATAACCAGCACCTTTTATTTTCAGTTTTTATTTTTTTAATACTTTCATGTAAATATATGTTTGGATTTGAACATTAATGTTTTATGAAGTAACTATGTATGAGTGGGCATATATACTTATTTTTTTAATTGTATAGGCCCTACAAGAGGGACAAATTTGACCTGTGTTTTCAGGTTCTCTTTAAATTGTCTGCAATGAAGCTTTTTGTTCCTATAGTAACTGTAGAAGTAAAGCAATATGTTTTACAGGGTTAGAAAACCTTAGGTATAACCATGTGCCATCAGCATTTAATAGTGATTGCTTAAACACTGAATTTCACATCTCTTCTTTTGCCCTGTATGCATTATAAAAATATCTTATTTGAAATTATATTCTATCACTTTTCTTTTTTAATACAATAAATAGCATATGTTCTAACTATATTCGTAGATTGAAAAATTAAGCATTCTTTATAAAAGTGGTAATTTTCAATAATATAAGAATGACCTAGAAATATTTTTTAAGAAACATGATTAGTAGTTGATTTCCCAAAGTTATCAAATATTTGTTTTATAGGACCCTTCATTTTCTTGAGTAAAAAATCTTATGGCGATTCATTTCATTCATCTAGAGTTTAAAGAGTCATGGCTCATGTATCCCTTGGCTACACCACTAACTTTTCCTTGATGTGAACTATTTGTGGCTCATCTCCATTCCTAAGCTTGCTGATTCTCAGTAGAGGAGTGCTGTGTGAACTCCTTCATCGAATAGCCTTTAAGATACCAGCCCACTCTGGGTGTGGTCTTATGTACTATAAATGCAGGCTAAAAGTGTGCATGGGCCTCACAGCTGCTGGATTTGGTTCCAGTTCCCAGCACACACAGAGGACTACAGATAGATACTCTTTCTGTGAGTTTATCCCCAAACAAATAAAACTTTGTTTTACTCCATTTCAGGTTATTGTGGAACTCTTTTGTACATCAACAAATAAATAATAAATATTTAAAAACATCTGCATTGCTTTAGGTTCCTTTCTATAGGCATTTTTAGTTTGGCTATATTTTGGGAGACAGATTCTATGGGACTAGGACTCTATTACATTTAATCAGACAATTACATTGTCCTTTGATGTGGTTTCATGATATCTCTCTACAATAACTGTATGCTACTGATACAGAGAGGCATCACATGTTTAATTAATGAAGTCTACAAGCTGTAGGGGATTTAACACATTTGTGTGCAAGTACGAGGCATGTAAGTACACATACATTTTCATGATATCAGTAGTTCATGGATGGCCTGCTAGATTTTATGAGAATTTAGCAGAGCAGTTATTTTGAAGATCACAGGGATCCAGAATTGTCATACTTACTTTTGACTCATTCACAGGTCATGCTCTTTACCAGAAGCTTCATGGAATGTTTTCAAGACTTACCATGAGTCTACCAACCAATCACATTAGATTCTTACTGATATTATTCTTATAAATGTCCAGAGGTAATGCTATTTAGCACAAGTACTACAGAAAAGAAATGCTGATCTAAAATTCAAATTTATCCAAACAGAGGCCATGCAGAGCCACTAAAATATACTGCCTCCTGGGGAAGGAAGGTCAGATATTAATATGTAAAGTTTATGTCAGAGACTTAATATTGTCAGTAAACTGCTCATAATGGTCCCCAATGCAAGAACTACATAAATTAATTTTTAATGCTGTGAGATAAATAGAGCAAGTAAAAGCTAAGTGGATTTGTTGTGTTTGCATTTACCAAATGGTTAATTATACAGTCAGGTTGAGGAACCCTGAATGTCTTATATTTAATGTGAAATTTAATGTGAATATTTAATGAAAATACTTAGCAATGTTCAAGAGAGGAATAAGCAAGCATTTCAGTCTTTGCTTTTTTAATGACCAAGAAAACTGGTGGAGAAGTTGTGCAATTTGCTGAGGTGTCGTCTGTCTAATATTTTTTAAAGAATAACTGCTTATATTTTTTGAATTCTTCTCCCAATCAAGAACAACTTAGATGTAGCTTCTTTCTTGTCTCTTCTGCATTTAGGGTTTTGTTTAATGCCTGCAATAAAGCAGATTCTATATTTGGTCAGACAGATGTCTTTATATAAATGTTATCCATGAGTTCTGAGCTCATAGGATTTAATATGTTGGAAACATATATCAGAGATGGTGTAATCAATGTCCATATCCTTTCAAGTGTTAGTGATTAGATTTTACTCTACTTATGAAAAATCAGAATCCATATGTTTTTCCCAGAGTGCATTTTTAGCAGATTGGTGGTTGTATGCTGGATAATGTCAGGTCTTGAGAGAAGCTCAGAAGAGGCAGCTCCAGTGGCAAAAGCAGTGAAAGAAAAGATAAGTAATGAGACATTCGTTTAACATCCTCTTATACAAGTATTTAAATACATTTTGAAAAGTAAGGAATAGTACTCCCATTTTATGAGAAAATGTAAAGAGAGACACATTAGGTGTTAGCAGCAATGTACTTTATTATGAGAACTTCATACATGAGCACCTATACCACTCTGACCATTACCTACTGCCTTCGTCTTCTCCAATATCACCCCTCCCAACTAAATTCATAACCTCTTTTAAAATTTTTATTGTTACGTTTATATACACTCATATGCATACTTGTACACAAGTATGCGCACATGCATGTCCAGCTACTGTGTTTGTCTAGTCCAATTAGCACTGTTTATATATTCATGTGTCTGGGTTGACTTTTTGGTATTGGACAGTCTATGCAGGAACACAGCCCTGAAGGAAAATGATTCCCCCCCTCTTTTTAGCAGTTACCATTCACCTGTGCTCTTCATTTAGAGGTAGGATCAGAGGCAAGTATTTGATAGAAGTTAGGCAAAAAGTCAAAAGGTGTTACTAAACCTTGACATGTTTAAAAAGAAAAGATATATATCCTTGTTTCAGTGAATGCAAAATTCCTACTTTGATAAACTGTTAAAAAACTTAAAAATAATTTCTACTGTAGGGTTTCTTGTTTCATTTAAATTAACTTTGTCTAAGAAATTACAAAATTAGATTTACATACAGCGGTGTATTAATGTCCTATAAAATGAAAGCAATGGACATAAAATATACCTACTGTGCTTAAGCATGTAAAGGTTATAAACAGAAAATTTAATTAAGTGTAAAACTAGACAAAGGATCATCTTCATATAGAAAGACCTAAATTAGAGTTTATGTTTTTGCTCCTGGAATACAAGACTGGTGAAGGAGAACCCGTTAAGTTGTGCTAAGTTGAAATAGCATTTGGTGTGGTGAGGCAGGTGGCATTTTATGGTATGATATTGCTTTGGAATGGACTTGCAGAATGATAGATGGAGATGACTTAAACTAGCATACTGAAGTTAGTGAAAAACTGGAAGTTATACCATAACCATGTAATGAAATTCTGGTAGAAAAAAACATTATGGTAATTAGAAGAAATTTAATGAAGGTAGAAGAAGTGATACGTATTTGGAATGAGTTGCAATAAACCAAAAGTTGTATTTCTGAGTAAAATTAATAGAACTCACACACATACATTATATGTATCATATTTATGCTAGTTATACATTAGACATGGGGGTGTTATGAAGCAATACTAAAGACTGGTTCAAAATGGTTCCTATTTTCTGCTACCACTGTGTCACACACACGCACTAGGGAGGAGGGAGCAGTGTGTGCAGGCAATTGCATTAGCAATTTCCATAGAATGCATTAAACATAGCAATAAAGGAAGTAGATGATACTTTAGGAGTGCCAGGCAGGACACCTGCGAAAGTCTATAGAAATCTTAGGAACTTTTAATAGGAGAGGACATGTAACTAATAGAAATCTGATAAATACATAAAATCTAAACATACACTGAAGATAGATCTAGGATCTCAAATTATACACATAGCAAGCAACATTCTTGGCAACCTGGCAAGAAATAGAATATTTACTCAGAGAATTAGAAGTTAGGTGTATCTGGTGATATAATAAGTGATAAACTTCAAGAGGAGAGGTCTTGGTGAGTTTCTCAGGAAGCCTGTTTTGGCTCTAAGGCATGTACCACATCCTCTCTATCTTTCTCCCCTCCTTCGTGAATGGCCATTCTTAGATGTGGATAAAGCCATTCTTTTTTTTTTTTTCGAGACAGGGTTTCTCTGTGGCTTTAGAGCCTGTCCTGGAACTAGCTCTTGTAGACCAGGCTGGTCTCAAAGGATAAAGCCATTCTGAATGAATCCTAACTTTGCTGCATAATAGCAGAAATGAACACCAGTGTCTAAAACGAATGCAAGCATCTCATCCTGTGTTCATTCTAAGTGATAGTTAAGAGTTTGAACTTCCTGCTAAAACCAAAGTCATTTAAGAGGGTTTAAGTAGTACCAAATAGATCTTTATCTCATTGACACACGATATGGTTCCACTCTTAGAAAATGGCCTGAGTATGGCTTAGATGTGGGCAGGACCTGAGGTGGCTAAAATAGTAAACTGGTTAAGAAGCTCTGGAGAACTGAGTTCAAATCATAAAGTGCAGAGAGCAAAAGAGAGGAAAGGTTTGTTACAAGTTTATAAGCACAGAGTAAAAACTTGTTTCAGACAGAGAAGATGATAAATAACTGAATAACGGTTGATGTCTGAGGTCCCCCTTGCTAATAGGGTCAAAGGTGCTGTCGTCTGCTAAACTATTACTCAAACAGAAAGTCAAGGTCAGGAGACTATGTCCTGAATGAAGGATTAGTAGAGTGTTTAATACAGATCCAGGTACCAAAGTCAGGAAGTGGGTATGGAGAAATATCTGTGTGCACTAATGGAATAGCTGAGCTTGAGACCATACATTGGTAACCACAGCGCTGAGGAAGTGAAGGCAGGAGGATTCTGAGTTTAAGGTTGGCCTAGGATGCATGTTTATGTTTTGTCCTAAAGTCTACCTTCACCATCAGCAGCAACAAAACTCAAAAGAAATCCAAAAGAAAAGGGAACTGCCACAGATATTGTCTAATGGATTTATAGACAGAAAAGAAAAGAAAAGAGAACAGAAATGTGGAGCAAAATCCATGTGCACTTGATGAACAAATAGTAGCCCAGGTCCTGAGAAAGTGAACATTGACTGGATAAGGCAGCAGATTGAAATGTCTAAAATGGACAGTATTTATCATTTCGACCTATGCAACTTGTGAATTTGTGTTCTTGAACAAAGAGGAGAGAGGTAGAAAGAAGGAGACATTGAAGTGTAGGTTAAATCGCCAATGCTCTAATTATAACCTTAAAGTCTGTTTTCTGTTCCTGTAAATGGAAGCATTGATTTTGAGTGGATATTTTTAAGCTTAATGTATTCCTTTGTCCTCATGTGTAAAGTGGGGGTTCTTATAATCCAAGAAAATGATGGTAGTGTTAAGTTGTTGTTGTTGTTATTTGATAACTATAAATAGCACTTGCCTTATCCCTTGTCCTTCCATGCTCAACTGCTTCTACCTTGCCAGTCTATCCGTGTTGCAGGGAACCTGCTTTAAAAGAAATATATCATATATAAGATCATGCCATCCATCCTTGGATCTTTTCTAAGGCATGTCCCTGGTGTTTGAAGGCTTCCCTTCTTCCAGATCCTTTGTTTTTACCTGCCTTTTCATTACTGGTTCATGCTGAATTGTTGGAGCCTGTGACCTTGAGGCTCACTGATACTATCCTGATGCTCTTTCTCCTTTACATCTGTGATTCCACAAGCCACTTAAAAAAGCACTGCTTTCATTATGAGCAGTGAGATAATGATCTACGGAGATAGGAGATGAGAGATCCAAATTTGCTACCCTGTAAATCTCAAGGCTTGAGTGTACCAATGATCAAATGAAAAGACACACATACACCTTTGTAGATAAGCACCCACGAACACACATGCACATTATCTTCCCCACTGGCAAGCAAAGCAGAGCCAATATGTTCTGGAAGAAACAAAGACTTTGAGGACATAAGAAAAAGGAGGTGCTTCTGTGCCACTTAAAATATATGTTTTGGATTAAACCGCACTTTGTGAAGCATTATTATAACTTGTATGTGAAATTTGCTTGTAAAATTACTAGGTTATCAAGTAAAATTTATTTCTTACCCAGAACAGTCTAGTGAAAAGAATTTGACAAGTCGAGTCAAAAACTAAATTCCATATCTGCTACCTGGCTGCTTTCTAACTCCAGGAAATTTTCTCACTATCCATCGGCCTTTGTGTCCTTGTGAAAATGCTATTTCTTGGTTCTGAAAATTTCCTGATAAGTTCTTTGGAGGTTTGTAAGCATTACTTATCTTGTGAAGATATTAACCAGAGCCACTTTCTTATCTGCTTCAATGTGTGTGAGATTACTTTACTTAAAAAAAAATTAGGTGAAAGTTGTAAACAGAAACGGAGCTTTAAAACACACACTCGATGAGGATGAGATGCTTTAATTATTTAACCTGTGCGAAGAATACCCTTGGCAACACAGATAATATTCCTACCAGCCAAGATTCTGCCCTCAAGTCTTCTTCCCACGATCCTCATATTCTCTAACAAGTATGGTTCCGATGTTTCTACTAAATTTCCTGGAGATATTTTAACTTAGGACTCAATCATCCTCCTTGGACGTTCACTGTGCCTTTGGCAGTCGTCTGTGTTGTTGCATTCCTCAGTAGCTAATTCCCTTTAGTGTTGATTATCTATTCCATTGCATAAAGTGTCTCTTCTGGGTGAACACGTGGGGAGTCTTCAATAGTATTTTATTATAGGAGTAAGTTGTTACGAATGTTCACGTCCCCTTTCTCTTGACTGGATGGATATCAATGTAGCTTCAGGTCCTGGAATTCTTATGGATCCAAGCTGGCCTGGAAGTTAAGATTTGCTGTCTTGGTAGTGAGAGTGCAGAATCACATCAGCATGCTGGGCTTAGACTGTGTTTCTTTATGTAGAGTAGAGTTAGCAGCTTTTAAAGCCTAGTTTTCTTTTACCTTATATGAAATGCCTGACCAGTTTTTTAATACCTTCCAGGATCTGTCATCATCTCTCCAATCAGATACTTTATTTGTTTGAAGCATTAAAATACCGTGGGTTTTATTTGCATTCCCTTGATAAAGAATAATGGCAAACATATTTTATGTGCTTTTTGCCACTTACACAAATTCTCATCGAAGTGATTGCTTAGAGGCTGACATATTTTAAATTGGATTGTTGGTCTTTTACTGTTATGAGAGTTATTTATCTGTTCAGGATTTGTATTGTTTATTAACCATATGAATGGTAAATATCTTACCCCAATATCCAACTTAAATTTTTCTTTTCAAAAAAGCCTCTTGAAGGGAAGTTATTAATTTTGCTGGTTTACATTAATGTTTTTTCCTTTATCTATAGTGATATTGTGTTATTTTAGTAAATCATTGCCTTTTTCAAGGTCAGGAAATGTCATCATGTGTGCTAGAACTTGTGTTTAGCCTTTAAGTATAGGTTTATATACCATGCAGATATTTTGATTGTGCTATTAAGTGAGGGAGGGTAATGCCCTTTTGCTTAAGGTTCTAATATCCACAGTTTTCAGTATCATTTTATGATTGCTTTCTTTGATTAATGTTATTCTTAGTGCTTAAAACCACATGCAGAGACAAATGAAGTATATCTTTAAAAATAAAAATAGAAAAGCTTAAGATTGTAATGTTCAATGATAGGTGTATAACCTTTCATAGTGGTCTCCATATGTATCTCCGTCAGACCTAAAGCTGGTAGTATTTGCCAGAGTGCGTTTAAACCTATAATCACCTGTGTGACATTTTTCTTTTCTTTCTAATTTTAGGACGTAATCACTGTGGGAAACTTGAATATGTTCTGCCTATCATAAATGAAAATATGAGGCACCATCTAAGAGGCCTTGGTGTTTGAGTATATTGTTGTATCAGTGAAGAAGTGGGATATTTATTGCCAGAGAGCAGTTGCCATGTTGGGAAAAAACTAGCATAATTGTCCTGAGGTGTAAAGCATGTTCTGTCGCTATAGGAGATCAGAGAGTAGTAGAGCCACAGATGTTGCCAGCACACAGCCCCGTGCACTTAGTTATGAGCTATATGGCTTTTCTACTTTTCCCAGAAAAAAAATGTGCTAGATAGAAGCAAACTTGACCCTTATCCTTAATAAAGTCAACAGACTTGTAGACCGTGAGCAGCAGCCTATGTCTGTTCTCATAGTAAATGTCCATCTTTATCTCTTGATCTTCATTGGCATCTTAACTGACAAAGTCACTGTTGCCTAGAAGGTAACATACATTTCCTGAGGTTACTTAAGGGTGTAACTCGTGACGTAGTGCTTATCCTAAAAGCACACGTATCAAAGCCCTGTCATTCAGTCAACATATTCATACTCATCATGTCACTACAGAGAACCCAAAGGAGGGCTGACCGTCATTCAGACTGGCAGAAAGCCTCAGTGCTGACCTCTGACAAGATAATTCTGACACAAGTGTGTTTATTTACAGGCAAGAAGATAGTCCCTGATAGAAAATAAGCTTAGGTGTGACATTTAGAGGTGTTTATATGTGCATATATATATATATATATATATGTATATGTACATGTGTGTGTGTGTGCATTTAGATAGAAGGAAATGTATTTAAATGATGAAAGTTGAAATGTGTTCCCACTGGACTAGTAAAAAACACCCTATAGGCACTCCGAGAGAAAGGAAAACATTTTGAATTATCCAAAGGCTATATATAGAAACAATTTTTGGAAATGGAAACTTTAGATAACCAGTGAATATCAATTTTCATCTTGTGTTTTTGCAGTTTTGTTGAATTGAGAATTTTTCCTTCAGTTGCCATGAGAGAAGAAAAAGCTACCAGTGATGGTCTCATAAAGTTCAGATTATAAAGCTAATAGGAATTTCTACGTTTATTGTTAGTATTTGGATATTCCAATTATAAATAAAAAGTAAACATACATATCTTAAATGTGATTCCATTCTACTCTCAACTAACTAAAAATTATATCACTATTTTGGAGGAATTCTTGTAGGCCCTGTAAATTTGTTTAGACCCTTTTTGTTCCTCATCCCCTTCTCTGTGTGCTGATGCTGTGGTCCTTTCCCCACCCTTGGTTCTGCTCCTAAATCAGGGCAACAGCAGCCTTACTCTTTCTGAGGGCAGGTAGACATTAAACCCGAGGGCAAACAGAACTGTTTCTGATGATTCCTAGTACAGACAACAATAATTCTGGAGCTTGTGTGCATTGTTCAGACATAACAAAAAAAGATATGTACAATGAGGGAGAGGTGAGAGTATTCCCTTTTTTTCTTATAGCCTTCTGAGGACATAGCCAACATCAGATTCTTGACAAATAAGAGAGGTTTCTTCAGTGAGTGTCCAGAGCATTCACCTATTTGTTGATTGGATAGTTTGTTGTGTTGATACTTTCTGAGTTTGAAAAAAAATGTACTTTAATTTATTAATCTTCTGCTGGAAGAAGAAGAGGTTAAAGACTTTTCTCTCATTCCACAGATGGTCTCTTTATTCTGCTGACTGTTGAGATGGACACATATATCCCATCCTTAAGATAGAAGATTCAGAATTCAACACACACATTGACAGACATCTGGTCCTCAAAAAACGGTGCTAAGGGTTTTGAAATGTTCTCAGGCAATGAGGAAGCCACAGGGAAAGGAAATGTGGACCTGAAGAATTTGGTTTCAAAGAGTGTATCACTACAGGAAACTGGAGCTTAGTCATACTGCAGGAATTTAAGAAGAGGTTAAAAACAGATTGAGAGTTGGAGGACTTAGAACATCTCCTTAGCACTAGGTCTGAAGCTTCTCCAGAGACTGTGAACTCCCTGGCAGTTCATACTTATCATCACAAGGAACCACCCCCCCAAAAAAAGAGCAGAAGTAAAACTAAAGAAAAATAAAAGCACCACCAACAAAATACCCCAAGTTTGATTACCCCCTCAAAAGAACAACAACAATAGAATAACAAAAAATTCCAAAACAGCAACAACAAACAAAGCAGACTCCACTAGTCATGCACTGCCCCAGGGAAGAAATGCAGGTACCCTGGGCAGATATGCTGTCTCCAAAAAGATGAGCAAAGGCACTTAAACCCAGGCCTGTGACTCATGGCCTGCTTTAGTGGGAGGTGACCTTTATTCCCTTTTGCCTGATAGCACAGGTTAGACATGTGGGATTGTTTATAAATGAAAGAACCAAGTTAGAGATGCAGGAAGATAGTCGTTTCCGCAGCCTCCCCATTCCCTTTCGTCAACAAATACACATGATACACATGAACTGGGATTGGAGTGTGCCTCCCATGAAATGTTTCTGGATGGGTGAACCTCAGAATAATGCTGCTCTGTATTGAGCGGAGGTAAACTATTGTAGCTGCCTGATAACAGCCTGCCATGTTACAAATCACCACTTGCAAGGTTACACAAGGCGCCTTTAGAAAAAAGCTAAATGAATTACTTCAAATAGCATGTTTGCATTCAAAGGGAAATAGCTGGTAGTTTAGGACTGACAGGCTTTTCTTTGGGTTTCAAAAGCCCCATTGCCATGCTATGGCTTTCCCCGGCTGCTGGAAGCTGAAAGCCTGCAATGAATAGGTGAATAGAAGATATTTCCAATTGAGAAAGTAAGAAAAGGATTTTTGTGAAATAGTCACAATGTTTCTCATTCTCTTATTGTAATATTTACATACTTTTGTATTGGTCAAACCAAATCTAATTGAAAATACAGTATTTATCTGGCTCACCACCTTAATCATAAGAGTTTCTTTCCAATCCCATTTTCCTTATGTTAAGTCCATTTAATTCAACTAGCTATGCTCAAGCATGTACATTCACCCGCACAAATACAATAGGTCTCATTCAACTATTATTTATGTCATCAATGTGGATGCTAACTAATTAGCAATTCCAGGTTGTAACTCAGAGTGGATAGTGGTTTTTGTCAGGAGGAAATTCAGGGGGACTTTCTTTGTATGGACTGGTTTATCCATTCCTCCTATTATTTAGTTTCTGATTTGAACAACATCAAGACATTTAATTTTTAAAACAATATTTTAATGTATCTTTCCTTCTTTTTGTTGCTATTATATTACTATTATTATTAATTATTATTATTATATTGATAATTATATTATATTGATAAAAAGATTCACTATTTCGCTCTGGGTATCCTTTAAACCTTTAGTGTGTTTTTTACCACCAGTATTTCCACGGGCCCTCACTTAAGTAAAAATTTTAGCTTGGTATTTCTCTGAGAGTTTATTAACTTAAGTTCATTTTAAAATAGTTTTGTCAGATTCTACAGGTATTCCAAAGTAAATACACATATCTTAAGATTATGAGGACAAGATCCATAAGATAAGGAGAACATGTGACGTTTATCTCTCCACGTATGGGTTATCTCACTCAATAGATTGTTTCTAGCACACCTGTTTGCCTATGATTGTTTTAATTCGTGTTTCTTTATAGCTGAATAAAATGACATTAAATACATATGTCCTCATCCATTGATGAGTTGAAGGATGTGGAGTTCATGTCTTAGCTGTTGCAAATGCAGCAGCTGATGAACCTGGATGAACAAGTGTCTCTTAGTAGGAAATAGTCTCTATTGAGTATACACCCAGAGAGGAACAACTGGGTCATATGGAAGATCTATTCCTGAGAAACTTCCCATTATTTCCACCATACTGATTTGAACTTTGACTAACAGTGAATGAGAGAACCCTCTTAAAAGAAGTTAATTGGCACTTCCTTCGTGGCTAGGGATGATGGAAGTTTTTAAAAGTATTTATTAGCCATTTGGATTTTTTCTTCTGTTCAGTTTCATAGCTCACATTTTGATTGGGTTGGTTGCTGGTCTTTGTTTTTTGAATTCCTGATATATTTTAGATCCTAACCCATCCTCATCTCCCCACTGACCCAGTTATCATGAATGTTAGACAAGTGTTGGGCCACTGAGATACAGAAGCCAAATGATATTCCCTGACAGTACACATCTGAATCTTTTACATTTAAGTGTTTATCTGCATATCAGAAGTTGGAATTGTTAACCTATTGGGGCTTAGTCAGGAGTGGTGGGAACAGGGAATTCAGATGTGGCTATTCAGCTGGTTTAGTGTTATAGTTGTGCAGGCCATTGGAAGACAGGACAGTGTTAATGTCATAATATTTTACCTCCTTTCCAACTTTAGACTAAATGATTTTGGGATAGAAAATGAAATAAACTCAATGAACTGAATAATTAAGAAAATAAGGATGAAAGTATATAATTAGAAAGGAAATGATGGACAATTATTGAAGCAAGGGGTCAGTGGTTATGTCACTGTATATCACAATCATAAAAATGCAAACCTATTTTCAGTCCCATAATAAAGACAATTTGAAACTGTTAATTGTTCCTTGTGACTTGTTGAACAATCAAAGCCTTATAGTAGTAAGAGAGGATGATGAAGGCTCATAAGGAAAAAGAGGGATAGTTAAATGCCCCATGTAGGCTATGAAATTGCTGTGAGCGGTCTTTCTATTTAAAGAATTGTAATCATGTGCCAGTGTACAGAAACCAAAATGTTATTAATATATTTCTCTATGCAATAGAGATTTTAATGAAGGACTCAGAAATATTTAATAATATGTCAGCCTGGTACCAGTAGATCTCTTTTATAGTTCCTTGAAACATGATAATTTTTATTTTTATGATTTGCATTAATATATGAAACATAAAGAAGTTACAGTAAGGTGATCAATCATCTTCATTTTGTTAAAAGTGATTTGGCTCAATTTATTTACTGATTTATGCTAATTTGATGTGGTAGTAAAGTGTGTGTATATGTCTTTGTAAATCTTTTGGCTGTTGTATTAAGTAAAGTTAATTTTGATGAGAGATGATATCTGGTTGGTGATTCTGATTTTGTTTTGTCAATAACCACATACTTACATTACAATTCATAATAGTAGCAAAGTTACAGTTATGGATTAGCAATGAAATAAATTTATGGTTGGGGGGTCACTACAGTGTGAGGAACTGCATTAAAGGTTGGCAGTGTTAAGAAGGTTGAGAGTCACTGCTACAGAATAAGGTTTTGGTTCTGATATTTAGCATTTTCTGACTTTGCCCAAAATATGAGGAACTTACTGTCATGTATGAAGTGGTTGAAATATTATTATGTGGAAAAGGGTATCAAACAATTAAATAATGTGTCTCACCTCAATTCTTGGTGAAGTTTTTTATAAATCTCTGGATGTGGAATAGTTAGAAAACTTAGTAATTTGACTTCAGTATTTCCAGAAACATGATTTCACCAGCAAATGATTTAATCTTTTTTTTTTTACTTGTAAAGAAAGTCTCATTTTTTATTCTGTGTAGAGTGTAGTTGAGAAAAATATTTGTATATTTGCATGAATTAAAAGTTAAGACAATTTTCAGTAAACTGAAAATAACTGATATTAATTCTAATGATAAATTATATATTTATATTATATAGTCATTCTGCTAAAAAAACTTGTTATGCATTGTGATGAAACTTATTAAATGATAAACAACATTTGAGAGAGATAATCTATACCAATTTTATTTTAAAATAGTTTCTCTGCAAACATAGGTGATAATTTAATTCCTGGGAAGAATTTGTACTACAGTTGCTACTAGATCCTAAAGCAGAGCTGCTGAGTTTCTTAAAAGAGAACAATTAATTTCTTTTATAAGTATAAATTCATAAGAAGTAATTTGTGAGGACATTCTAGAAAACAAAGTGAGATTCTTAATTTCATAGAATTGAAATGTTCTTTTGCAAATGTGATTGAATCAAGCATACTTAAGCTTAATATAAATAGGGTGGGAAGCACAAAAAAAGATGACCCAAGCTAAGACCCTAAGCAATAGTGAAGAGGGTGCCCTTACTGGCCTTGTCCTGTAGTCAGACTAATGACTAACTTAAATGTCACCATAGAACCTTCATCCAGCAACTGACAGAAACAGAAGCAGAGACCTGCATTGGAACACTGGACTGAGCTCCCAAAGTCCAGTTGAAGAGTGGGAGGAGTGAGAATATGAGCAAAGAGGTCAAGACCATGAAGGGTTCACCCACTGAAACAGTCTACCTGAGCTAATGGGAGCTCACCAACTCAGCTGGTCAAGCATAGGTCCAAACTAGACCCTCTGAATGTGAGTGACAGTTATATGGCTGGGGAAGAATGTGGGGCCACTGGCAGTCGCATGAGAATTTATTCCTATTGCTTGTACTGGCTTTTTGGGAACCCATTCTTTTTGTGTGGATACATTGCTCAGCCTAGATATAATAGAGAGGGTCTTAGACTTTCCTCAAAGCAATGTGTTCTACCCTCCTCAGAGAAGTGGGTGGGTAGGTGGAGGAGATGGGAGGAAAGGAGGGAGTGGGAACTGGGATAGGTATGTAAAATAAAAAGAGAGTTGGTTTTCTTTTTTAAAGTTGGAAGCATGGGTGTGGGGATGGGGATGGAGGTAGGGATTGGGGGAGGTGGGGTAGGTGAAAGGGAGGGGGTAGAAGGGAGAAAGGAAGAACTGGGGAGAGCCTGGGGTTGTGGGAGGGTGGAGATGGATGAAGGGTGGATATTGGAGAAGGGAATAAGATATCTACATTAACGGGAGTCATTTTAAGATTTGCAAGAGACTTGTCTCTAGAGGGGATCCCAGGTATTCACAGGGATGTCCCAGCTAGGTACTTGGGCAGCAGAGGAGAGGGTGCCTGAACTAAACTTGTCCTATAGTTACTTTGTTGAATATCTTAATCGTCACCATAGAAATTTCGCATGATGGATGGAGATAGAGCCAGAGACCCACATTCACATCAGAACAAGGGATTGAGCTACCAAGGTCCAGTGGAAGAGCAGAAGGAGGGAGAAGATGAGCAAGGAAGTCAGGACCGTGAGGGACTGGCCCACCAACAGAGACAGTGTGCTTGATCTATTGGGAGCTCATCAAATCAACCTGGACCAAGACTGAATGAGCATATGACCTAACTGGACTCTCTGAATGCGACTGCCAATGGGGACTGACTGAGAAACCAATGATAATGGCACTGGGACCTATCTCCTCCGCATGTACTGGCTTTGTTGGGAACTTATTCTATATGGATGCACATCTTCTTAGACCGAGATGGAGGAGGGAGGGCCTTGGGCTTCCCATAGGGCAGGGTATCCTGCCCCATCTTAAGGAAGCATGGGAGGGCGGTGGGGTAGTGGGGGAGCGGGAGGGCCAGAAACACGGGGAGTAAATGTAAATTTTTCTTTTAAAAATAAAAAAATTTTAAAACTTAGAAAAAAAGAAAGAAAAGAAAATGAAAGAAGAATTTCAGAATATGTGCAAAGTAGTTTTATAGGTGACAGACCTAGGAAGATGAAACTCCACAGCACACAGTTCCTTTAAAAACTTCAAATACCATCCAGTGTTTCTTTATAATTTCTTGTTGAATAAAGTATATGGCAGTGCACGAGTATCAGGTTCATTTCATGTAATTCTAATGTTTAAGTACACAGTCCAACTTTGATCTCTCTCTGTGTGTTTCTGTCTCTATCTCTCTCAATCACTTCTCACTTGTGAGCTCTTGCTCTAGGCCTCTCTCTCTGTCTTTGTCTCTGTCTCTGTCTCTGTCTCTGTCTCTCTCTCTCTCTCTCTCTCCTTCTCTATAGCTTTAATACAGACATTCTTGAATGTCTATGGCATTGCTAATACTGATCATGGCTAAAATATTCTTCATAGATTTTTTTAGAGGTAATGTTTGCTCACCAGAGGAAAATCACAGAACAGATTTTCTCGTTATATCTAGGTTATGTTATGGGAAACTTTGTTTTATATATTCTTAAAAAATGTGACAATACATTTGTAGCTACTTTTGTGTTTAAATATGTTCTGGCCATTTAACAGAGTCTCATAGTGCTTCAAGAACTCTGATAAATAATAGGAAACAAATTAATAAGACAAAATTGCTAAAATAGCCTCTTAACCTAAAAGACAGTTTTCAAATTTCCAGTAATATAAGGTTGGAGTCTATAACCTAAATGTAATACATCATTAAATAAATTTAAGTAAATGTTGATATGTCAAGTCCTACCTTTCAAAATCTGGAGATATTTTGATAAATATTTAACATTATTACTCATTTTATTGCTTGGAGAAGTGGGCTAATATAAAAATATTTTATTTTTCTGAGTAACTGACATGATTATTTCTAGCATAACTTTACATAGTTATTTTCCTAGAAAATTTTAATTTAATATTATTTAAATTTACTTGTGTCTGCTTGTGCAAATCTAGAATCATTTTCTAGTATAGATTCTGAGGCTAGGTGCTGGAAATGCACAATGAATTTTATAATGTTCATTTTGAGGTCAAGCACAAAATTGTGTTGTGGTGCGGGAGATGTGTCTGTATTCTGTCAATCATGTTTTAAGTAAATGCTGATTGGCCAGGTAGGAAGTATAGGCAGGTCAACCAGACAGGAAGTAGAGGCAGGGCGAGGAGAAAGTCTGGGAAGCAGGAAGCTTCCCTGGGATTCCTGCACAGATCTCCAAGGAAGCAGCATGTGTCCCTGTCCCAGCTGAGAAAAGGTACCGGCCAATGTGCCTGGCATGGATGGGAACAAAGGGTTAATATAACTTATGGGAGCCAGTAAGAAGCCTGACATAATGGGCCAATCAGTTAATAACCTAATGTAGACTCTCTGTGTGATTTTTTGGGGGGCTTGCTGGCTGCGGGGTACTGGGCAAGACAGAAACCCCAACGAGCAGGCCCCTCATGTTACAGTGTTGTATTTTGTCAGGTAGCTAGAAAGGTGAATCTCAATCCTGGGGTGTATATAAACCTATTCTTGATAAGATGATCAAAATGAATGTGGCAATGAGTGACATATGGATGACGAAGACATGTCCAGTGTGGGTTTTTAGTGCAACCAATACACATACTCTACATTGATCTAAATCCAGGAAACATCTTCGTAACACTTTCAATGCTTTTCTTACAGTGTTAAGAATAGTGCATGACTTTCATCGAATTTGCCAGTTTTAAACATAAATATAGCAAAGTTTCAAAAAAACAAGAAGTCAGCCAAAAATACACTAGTGTATTTTGTGCCTATGTGCCTATGATACTTGATGTTTATGGGGACTTGGAGTGAGGGTAGCCTGAATTTTGTCATGAGTTTTAGAATTCATATTTATTGCAACTAATAAGTTACACAAATGCCACATACTTTCATTTGAATGTTTGGGGAACAGATTGGTGATTTACAATTTTGAAATGCTAGGTTTTAGCATAAGTTTTACCTAAGTGTCAGCTTTGCTTTGCCTTTGCCTAAAATGGCAACAAAAGACATTTTCACATCTAGCTTCAATAATGTTTTCTGGGGTACACCACCACTAATGAGAAATGGCTACTATTTCCTCACTTTTCCACTGCATCCACTGGCTTGTAAAGGGCATGCATCCATCTTTCTAGTGATAGGGCATTAATTATAAGGACTGGAGATGTTACTACCCAGATATGATGCTGATCTCATTGTAGAAAACAGAGTGTTCTCACTTGCTGCCATCCACTGGGGCAGGTGGGCTTCTGTCAAGTAAGAAATCCTGCCTAGAAACTGGATTATGGGTTCTTACTATATGTTTTATGATTCTAGTATGAAGTCTTTTGTCATTCCATTGAGCAGAAGGATGGGCTACATGAAGGGTTGCCATTGGTTATCTTGATAGGATAAGATTATGAAGATATTTATGGCCCAGTAATCTTAGTGATGTTATTTGGATAATAAGGAACAATTAAAATAGAATAAAATTATATTTACTTAATGCTACTCAGCTAAATAACATTAGTGTGCTCATTTGAGATCTTATCTATTTTCCCAATTAAAGCTATCATGATAAATTAACAAAAGCAAATATACTTGTCTCTTATTATTGAATTAGATATATTGCCAGTGACTGGATTTCAAGAGAGAATCCTGGCTTGAAGAAAGAAATACATAGTAGAAAACAAGGCTAGCCTAATTATTTTTCCTCATAAAACATACTTTGTATTTATATCAGAGTTTCAATTTTTTTTTCTTTTTGTGCTATACTCATTTTAAATTAATGGAACTGGAGAGACTTAAAAATGAAGCGAGGAAAACTCCACAGCAAATTTTCCTTATATCTGTCACATTAAGTTTGAACAAGGAGATTGAAACTGTATGGGCACTAGAAGCATAGCCTAGTAGTTTGCAGTATATAGCCTAATACTTACATGGGGACCTGAGTTTATAAAACAACCCAATTTTACAAAACATGTATCCATGGATGTATATACACACATGTATATACATATGCATAAGTAGATGTAGATACAGATAGGTTGATATTAACACACATTAATATATATTTATATATGTATATAAATTGTATATATATATAAATTGTACAAACATCAGTCTCTAAACAGGTCATTAAGCAGTCCAGATAAAATGGTCAGATTAATAAATTCTCCTTTTTCCTTTATAAATTCTGTGTACCTTCCTGTTGGGGAGGTTCACATCTGTATGCAAGATGGTTTTTCCTTGGACAAGGGAAGAAGCAGAGCTCACGGTTTGGTGGGTAACTTCTTGGGTATACTGTAGAATTTTTATTTTCTTTAAAAGTCTCAGTGATTCTGGCTTAGGAAGAATACTTGTAGTCGTCATTCTGTTTCCATTAATCTAAACATACAGTTTAGCCCAGACCTGATCACCAGAGTTTCGACAATAGGAGGAAGGATTGTAAATGATAGGGTTGTCATTCTGTCCTTTAATTCAGAAACACAATATAATTTTTAATATTCTATAGACTGAAATAACAGCTAGTTTGTTTGGGCCTCACACAGTGCTTCCTAACACATGTAATGCCATTCACGTGTTACCTGCTACCATGACCCAAGCATCTAGAGAATGGCCAGGCTTGAGTTGACTCATAAATCTTACTGACAGCAGAGTCCAGAGTCCCCTGTCCTTTCTGGACACTCTGGACCACACTCTGGCACGTGACGAGTTCCAACCAGCATGAGTCCACGTGAAAATTAGACTCACAGAACACATAACTGTGGAAGAATACCGAATGATTTGCTCTGACGCTAGACTGCAAAGGAAGGTTTAAGGGCTCAGTTTGATTAGAACTTAATGAATTTGTTAGGGAGAGCATGGTGAGTGGAAAGCTGCCTGCCTTAAGGCAGCTTTAATCTTTTCTCATTCTGGGACTTAATATCACAAATTTATCACAGAGCATCAAGCTGCTTATTTAATCAACTTATCAGAACAAGAGTTTATCATTTCGAGTCAAGAATCCTCTCAACATCTAATTTTCATTTTACACATTCCAAACTTCCCTTTTGATCTCTAATCACATTAGCAAAAAAAAAGAAAAAAGAAAAAAGAAAAAGAAAAAGAAAAAGAAAAACATGACAAGGAGACCCTGCCCTTTACATGCTTGCTCAGCATAGTGGCACAGAATGCAGCAGCAAATCAGGAATCGCAGCTGGAATGACAGAATGACGAAGCTTTAAATGAGCATAGCCTGCTAAAGACGTTCTCTGGATTCCAGAGTTCAAGGCCTAACTGGGCAACTTAATGAGACCTTGCTCCAACTTAACAGAACAAAGTGAGCTGGTGATAGGCCTCACCACAGCTGTTTGACAATGTGCTTACCTAGCATGTGTGATCCATGGATTCAGTGCCCAGGACTAAGAAAAGAAACACTATAAATTTAAATGCTCAGTCCACAGGTATTTTATAGTAACACAGCTTTAATGAGATTCTTTATACACATCAAAATATGTGACTTAAGGGATAAATAAAATAGCAGAATTATATATGTACTATGATAATAAAATAAACATTGGGATGATATATGGTGAAATTTCTGAATTCTTAAATTTTCAATTATAATAGTATCTCAATTTTCAGCGATGATAAGTTTTATTTAGAACTAGAGGAAAACATAACTGGAAGAATAACATTGACTTGTGTTGTGAAATATTATTTAAGATGTGTTGCATTTGTTTATGCTATGGAACATTTGTTTAGCGTTGCAAAGATGTGTTGCATTCTTTTATATTGTATTTGTTTTT
>JAQHUG010000139.1:2935853-2971354 GCA_028555095.1 Dicrostonyx torquatus | reverse complement strand
CCCCACAGCAACTGATTTTTGTCATTAACTACATGTTTAGGAGAACATACAACTTCATGGTTCAGACTGTGAAGAGTACAGGCAGCCAACATTTACATCCCAGTACTCTGACTTACGTAGGAAGAAGTGCTTATTGTCTGACCTGCTGCTGAATTTAATAAATTATCACCCAAGCCACCTGTATTTAAGATATGTACTTTAATAAGGGTAAAGAAAACAAACAGCTTTACAATACCAGACCCTGGATCCCGTGCTTCTCCAAAGCTGTGCACCAACACAAGATCCACACAGAGAGAGAGAGAGAGAGCTCTCCCATGTGGACCCAGTCTTTTATACCTAATCGGGACCTGATGGTCCAACCCAGAATAATAAGCTAATGGCTAATGGCGGGGTGTGACTATTAGCCTGATAGGCTAAAACCTTTCCCCATCACTGACCCACATCTGTCTGTGCTTCCATAAAATGAGTATCACCTTAAACTTCATGTGAGTTAGTATTGAAGGTTGATGACTGAGAAGCAGGTGATTGATGAGGACACAAAGAGAACGCACTATGGCTTTCCCCTCCCCATTGCCTTATGCATGACTTGGGCCCTCCTGCTTTAGCCATATAGAAGTAAGGACACAGAGGACTGAAGAGCATAGGTAACAGCCACATGGGTTATAAAAGGGCTGGGTCTCTGTCCACATTTTCATATTGTTTTTATTCCTATGTATCTTTCAGGGATGGATCAGAGCAATGGTTCTCACCCTTCCTTCCTAATGCAGCAGCCTTTTAATACGTTTCCTCACGCTGTGGTGACCCAAGCTATAAAATTACTTTCGTCGCTACTTTATAACTGTAATTCTGCTGCTGTTACAAATCATAATGTAAATATTTTTGTAGAAAGAGGTTTGACAAAGGAGCTGTGACCCGCAGGTTGAGAGCCATTGGCTTTGAGGAACTACTAGTATCTCGACTCCATCGTCATTGTCGCTGTTTTGGCAGTTCCTGAACAGAGCAATTCAAATTCTTCAGAAGTGCATCCATGTCGCTGGGTAAAACAGTACCAGATTCTGTAACATCATCAGCTGGGGTCCTGATACCTGGGCAGAGGTGGTCCATGTGCCTACGGTTTAAACTAAAATTCCCCTTATCCCTGAAACAAAAGTTACTGTGCTGACTTTGTTGTTCAAGATTTCAGATTCCACTGTGTTTGTTAAAATGATAATCAGTATAGTATAGTATTACATGACTGTTAAGGGAACTTAAAATATCAATGCTGGCTTCAGTGTCTGAGTTAGACATTTTGCTCTGCAGCTACTGAATACATGGACTGGTTGTTAAACTCTGCTTCTTAATGTTTAAAGGAAATAAGTATCGAAGTAATGGATAAAGTGTAACTTTCCAGGATTTTCTGGTTAGTTAACGGACATTCATTGCTTCTAAATTGAAGTGCGCTTCCGCAGGTGATCCAGTTGTAGGTGGGTACAATGGTGTGGATGAGAATGGCCTCCAGAGTTGGTCCTTGGTTGGTGGAACAGTTTGGAAGGAATTAGGAGCTGGGGCCTTTTTGGAGAAGGTGTGTCAGTGGGACAGACTTTGCGGCTTCAGAAGATGCACACCCTTGCTCCTTTGCTGTCTGCTTCCTGCTTTTTTGGCTTGTGGTTCACATGAGCTCTCTGATGCTGCTCCAGAAACTTCCTTTCTAAGCTGTCTGCTATCATCATGGACTCTAACCATCCAAGACTGTAATCCCCAAATAACCTCTAAGTTGCCTCAGTCATGGTGTCTTATCACAACAGCAGAAAAGTATCCAGTACTGTGGCAAAGTCCTATACTCCCCCTACCAGTTTATAAGGCTTTTGTTCTCTGCAATGATAACTTTTTGTGACTTGAAAGTTTAACTTAGGTTGATTCTCAGGATAATGGATTGATGAACAACTCTCTTTTCAGAATGAATGGGATAAATAAGAACAATAAATATCACTCAGAATTAGTTTGGACACACCGTGTGCTGCGTACCTTATTAATACTTGACATACATTGTCAAGTTAATTTGTGATAATTACATGGTAATATCATTATCCTCCTGTGAACTGCCTTAATTTATTCTTTCAGCTGATTGCACACCCTAACAGCCTACTGCAATTAGAATGCAGTTGTAGTGTTTAGGTCGTGGTCAACTCTGCTTCCCTGTTGGCTGCTGTCTGTTCTTATGACCTGATTTTCTGCTATGCTTATTCCACTTCTCATTTTATTCCAAGATTCCATTCTGTTCTGTCCATCTTTTGCCCATGCTACTCATTTATTTTTCTGAGAAAACATCACTCTCAGCTCATTGTGTTGCTGATATAAACTTGCCTGTCTTGCCTGGGCTAAGTGACCTTCTAGGAATGACTTAATAGTGACCATATCTTCCTTTGCTTCATCATCACCTCTCCTTTATTGAAGATGTCACTAATCTTGATATTCAACCTCTACAAATCCTCACTGCCCTCTGCATTTGATCACTGTGCATATTTTATGATAGCAGGATCCATTGTCCCGCTGCTTCCTTGTTTCTAGATAAGTTCGTGGCACATATGAAGTATTCGGATATTTGTTGAATAAATGAAAGCATATGTTTTAGAAAGGTGACAGAATGTATCCACAAAGCTTACAAGATGTCTCCCTTGTTTTAGAGAAGGACACTGTCATATAGAAATGCAAAATGTCTTAGCTGAAGTGACAGAGACAATAAAATGAAGGAGCATCCTTTGAAACCAACATATAAAATAAATTATGATAAGATAACTTTTCAACATTTGTTTTATTTTGTAAACCTTTCTACAAGGAAGAAAGGCCTATTTTAGTTCTTACTGCATCTTTCCTTTTGACTTTGGGTCCCTGTCAGCACTGATATTCTGGGTCAGAATTCTTGCTGTGCTGTTCTGTAGGGCTGTTGACTAAGGGGAGGATCCCTCAAAAGAAAGAACTCTAATATCTGATCCCCAAGGCTGTGTGAGAGCTGGAAGAAATTCCTTTAGTTATACCAGAAATAGAAATGTTTTGTTATTTTAGAATGATGTTGCTAATTGCGCTAGATTACAAATCAAACATTGTATTCATTAAAAGATTACTTAGGGGACTGAGGAGATGACTAAGTCTCTAAGAGCATGTACATGCTCTTGCCAAGGGTCGCTGAGCTCAGTTCTCAGCACCCATGTTTGGTCGCTTACAACTGCTCGTAACTTCAACTCAAAGGCGTCTCAAGCTCTCTTTTGGCCTCCATGGACACTGCACTCATGTGAATTAATCTACAATCAGACAATAACATGATTTTAAAATAAATAAAATATTTAAAGAAAGGTGGAATAGACATTCAGGTTTTATGGACTACAAAGATTTAGACTTCTGGGACCCTGAGAATCACTGTAATAGTTATTATGAAGTACATTATTTATAAACTTTATTGTGAATGTTTCATAAATACATTGGGTTATTTTCTTAACATATGTCTTCTTTACCCTACTTGTTCATGTTTGATCATATGCATCAAAGGAAAGGGTTTCTGGATGTCAAGCAGCTTTTAAGTGGTACATCTTTGAAGATTTTGTCAAGTAGAAGGACAAACTGGACAGAGAAAGAGAGAGAACAAGATGGAGAGTAAAAGGAGAGGAAGGGTGAAGACATTTAAATTTTTTTCAATGAGAAGAAATTTAAATAGTTTTAATTAATTTTATGATTCTTATATAAAAATTTCAGAGAGGCCTCTTATCAACACAGTCTTGTTTCAAGCTGCTTTTCTCCAGAAGGACCAGATAGAGAACAAAATTAATGCTCAAGGAGATACAAAATTATATGAAAACTTGCATAAATTATATACATATATAATTAAATACATATGGGAATAAAGTTTTGCTTTCCTAAATGTGAAGATAGTGTTAACATGTAAGAGCTGTCGTTTTAGACAAATACAGGTCTAGAAATGGCATTGGTGACATGGTATTGAAATCTAACCTGTTGCTTAAAAAATCCCTTTGGAAATTTGGATGCATATAATAAATGTCAGTTGTCAATTTCATTTCAGTTTCTTTAAAGATAGTATTACTATAGATGCTTTTTTAAAGTATGGTTTTGGGAGAAAGGCCTAGAACAATGAAAAGATGCACAATAGCATATTTGGCTGTTGCTGATAATCTCTTATTATGTGTTCTTCTGTTTGCTTGCAAACAAGTTTTTTCATAGTCATGATCACATATTATATACATCCTTTATTTTTGCAGTTTTTGCTTAGTTTCTAAGTATATACCTCTAGTTCAAATTCAGTTCACCAGTAAACAGGTCTGGACAAGAGGAGAGACTGGAAAATTTTATGAAGGAGTGTTTATTCAAATAAAAGATTAGGATTAATAAAATATTTATTTTTATTCATCCTTTGTTATTTTTTCTCTGTGCAGCAGATGAATGTGTGATAAGACATTTCAAGCACATGCATCTATTTGTATTTATGCTTGATCTAGTTTTCATTAAGATGATTAAACATCTTTTTTCCACGTGTACCAGTCAATCTTATTTTGCTGAAAACCAGGGAGCTTCCTTTTCCTAATCCTGCATGCCCCTTTCCATTCTTTTCTGAATGATTTTCTTTTTAAATGAGATCTCTGTATTTGAAATCAGAGTCTATATTTATGTTTCCTATATTGGGTTGTAATAGAATTCATTTTTTGAATTTACCTAAGAACCAACTGATAGAGATGGTGTCTTTGGGCTTCCAAGGCACTTGCCTCATTATTTAAATTTAAATTAATTCTGGCTAGATTTGGATTCAGGTGTTTATTTTATGGAGTTTTTTACAGTATCAGTGAGAGATGGTATTACATGCATGACTAGACAATGATTTATAATTATAACATTTTTATTAACAGTGAGTAATATTGAGGATATAGTTCTTTTTTAAAAAGTGAACCTTTATCAACATGACAGGATTATCTACAATGAATTTTTTATTCCCAAGGTTGACTTTGAAGGTTTTATTTTTTTTCTTCTGGAAGATCATTAGTTTAACATCTGTTTCCATTTATCATCTTCAGTAACTCGGAAGCATTTTTCTTTAACTTAATTCCAGAACAGATTACTACAGTTAAAAAGAGGATCATTAAGAGGCAGCATGAAGGTAAGCAGGGCTTCTGAAAACTCTAGGACCCCCATTTGAAGAATAATATTATTATGGAAACCCACTAAATAGTTTATCATTATTTACAGCGTCCCTTAACCTGTTGGATTTTCCTTTGAGGAGAAAGTCAACTGATTCAATTGAGTTCTGCACAAAGTTTTGAAGTTGAGATATTATCATTAACAAAAATGAAATGGGAAGAAATATTTTGTGGTGCAAAACATTGAAACAGACATATAGCTATCCTTCAATAAATTAGTAATTTCATATAATTATGATCTTGCTTAAATTCTCTTTTTTTGTCATACAAAAATTAATGAAAGTGTGCTATAATATTAGTGAAAGCAGATTTGTCTGTGGTAGAGTTTAGCTCAAATCCTTAGTTAGATTTAAATATCCAGTTAAACATGAGTTCAAACTACTGGTATCATAGAAATTCAGAACAAGGACCAGTGTTATTTTCCTAACTTTTACTGTCAATTTTTTTTCTTTTCCTCCTACGTAGCAGTTTATGTGAATGTATTTGGGCATTGATCTATGTAACCTCCATTACTCATAATGAATCACTGATAAAAGTCTTGAAACTGCATCTTTTGGTTTAGGACTCAATGATCTGCCAATTTCCTCAGTAAAATTTAATGTAATTCTGTATCAGTCATTCTTTAGTGTTGCCACTATTCAGAACTTTGTTTTAAGCTTTCAGCTGAGTTCGTTAAAATAGATTACCTAAATTTTTATTATTATACGGTATTTGCTTAAAATCCAAATAAACTGGGGGTCGGTATAATCAAGTAATATTTTGATTAACCAAATTGGAAAACATACGTTGAAAACAGCAATCCCTAAGTGATATATCTCTACAGATACAGATCTATTTCCCCAAAAGATTCATTAAAAATACATGAGGGTTCATTTTTCCTTTCCTACTTTGTCAGCATTTGGAATAGATTCTCATCTGCCTTCTGAAAACAGGAAATGTCCTGTGATCTCTGCACTGAAAAGTTTCATTTACCTTTTATTCGGGAAGCAGGGTATTGAAGTTGATACGCTAAAGATGACAAAGAACAAGGGAAGAATCTCAGAACATTCCATAAGCGGAGATAGAAAACTTCACACAATGAACTGTTAGCAGCACATAGCAAGTGGTAAAAGATATTTATAATAGAAATATCGCAGGTAAAGAAATAGCTGATAAAATGCATTTTCAAAGATGCAGTAGTCTTTAAGTCTGGCTAGCACACGAAACTTGCTGAGTAATTCTCAAAATTCTTGGGTCTTCCTCTGCTTGTATCTGTTCCTGGCTTTCTGTTCCATTCTTGACTGTTTTGTAGAGAGCTTAGCATGTCAAGAACCCCACACTTTAATGTGTATGTCCTGTTTATGCAAGTGTTTCATGGCTCATATAGGGCTAATCTTAGCCTATGGAATAATTTTAATATATTTGACATATCAGATAGTTTCATTAAGGTTTAAAAACTCCTAAGAGTCTATGAATATGTATATGTATGTATATGTGTGTATGGACATAAATAATATATGATTATTGTATTCGTAGAAAATTTCTTTGAGTTGTAAGCATTAGTATGTAATTTTTATTTTCTATTGAAAACATAGTTGAATATTAGAAAGACCTGCATAAACACTGTTTTGATTGATCCTTCTCAATAATGTATTTCCATTATTATTATTTTCCTTTTATTGAAAAAAATGCTTTTCTCATACAATATATTCTGATTAAAGTTGTCTCTCCCTTCATGCCTCCCAGCTCCTTCCCACATCCCCTCCCTTCCAGTCTGCCTGTCATTAGATTAAAAAAAACAGACTTCCAAGAGATAATAGTCAAACATGACAAAACAGTTACCATAATATGAAGCAAAAACTATCATATTGACCTTGTACACAGGAACCCAACAGGAGGATGTGTCCCAAGAGCAGGCACAAAAGGCAGAGACCCCTTTCAGAAATCCCATAAAAACACTAAGCTAAAAGCTAGTAAACACACACACACACACACACACACACACACACACACAGGACGTAGTGAGGACCACAGTATATCCTGTGCTTGTTGTTTCAGTCTCTGTAAGGTTATGTGTGCATTGCTCAGCTGATTAAAAGGGTCTTGTTCACCTGGTGTCCTTTATAACCTTTGACTCTTATAATCTTTCTGTCTCCTCTTCCATTGGGTTAAGCATTTAGTAAGAATTTTCTTTTTACTTTTTTTATTGTTAAAAGAAAAATTGACATTTACTCCCCTTGTCCTAGGCCCTCTCGCTCCCCCACTACTCCACCGCCCTCCCCCTGCTTCCTTAAGATGGGGCAGGCTAACCTGCCCTGTGGCAAGCCCAAGGCTCTCCCTCCTCCATCTTGGTCTAAGAAGGTGAGTATCCATATAGAATAGGGTCCCAAAAAGCCAATACATGCAGAAGAGATAGGTGCCTGTGCCATTATCATTGGCTTCTCAATCAGTCCCCACTGGCAGCCACATTCAGAGAGTCCGGTTTGGTCATATGCTCATTCAGTCCTGGGCCAGCTGGGTTTGATGAGCTCCCAATAGATCAAACACACTGTCTCAGTTGGTGGGCCAATCCCTCACGGTCTTGACTTCCTTGCTCATCTTCTCCCTCCTTCTGCTCTTCCACTGGACCTCGGTAACTCAGTCCCTTGCTCTGATGTGGGTCTCTGGCTCTATCTCCATCCATCATGCAAAATTTCTATGGTGACGATCAAGATATTCAACAATGTAACTATGGGACAAGATCAGTTCAGGCACCCTCTCCTCTGCTGCACAAGTACCTAGCTGGGGACATCCCTGTGAACACCTGGGATCCCCTCTAGAGACAAGTCTCTTGCGAATCTTAAAATGACTCCCTTAATGTAGATATCTGGACCAAGCCAGCATCTAACATTTAAAAACCAAACAAATATACAAAAACAAAACCACCAACCCTATGTGTTAGCATTTCTGTTACCATGAAGAAACAACATGATCGAAAAGCAAGTTATGTAGGAAAAGGTTTATTTGGCTAACACTTCCAAATAGCTGTTCATTATTGAAGGAAGTCAGGGCAGGAACTCAAACAGGATAGTATCCTGGAGGCAGGAGCTGATGCAGAGGCTATGGATGGGGGCTGCTTATTGGCTTGCTTCACATGGCCTGCTCAGCCTGCTTCCTTATAGAATCCATTGCAACCAGTTCAGGGATAGCACCACCTACCATGGTGATCACTAATTGAGAAAATGCCCTATAGCTCTATCTCATGGAGGCATTTCTTCAACTAAGGCTCCTTCCTCTCTGATGACTCTATCATGTGTCAGTGTGACACACAAACCCAGCCAGTTCATTACCATTTATAACATAGGTAATTGCTTATGATGAACAGAAGGTTTTGGAAATATCCAAGCATGGTGAGTTTAATTCTAGTCAAAGCCACTCAGACACTAGAGGCTGGAGTCCAAGTTGACCCCATGAATTCAAATGCCATCATAGGTATTGGGGACTTTGCCTTTTAAGAATAATGTAACACATAACAAAATGATATATTTCAAACGATATTAATGGCATTTAACAAAATGTCTACAGAATGAGGGGATAAGCACATAAAATAATTTTATGTATATTTTTAGATTCTGCCAGTTATAGGAGCAGGCAGTGTTTCACTTTGCTGTAAGAAATGCAACATAGTTTAATGATCGGAATATGCTTCACAGAATTAATGACATTGAGTAAAGAGAAAGGAAGATACATGGTTCCTTTGAAAACCATGACAAGGACTTGCGAGATTATTGTGACTTTTTCTGTAACATGTTTGAGGATCTGCCTGCCAGGGACTGTGCCTGCCATCTATGATACCACCTTACTCTCTCTCTCAGCAGCCCTGCATATTTGGCAACGCCATTAACACTCGCTGTTGTAGACCCGAGGAATTATGAACTGAGATCTGTGGTTTCTTTCAACTTTGAGTGTCTACCTCCAAAACCTTTATTTCCTACTTCTTCCTTCTTACCAAGAATATGCTTACATTTTGTCTCCTTACAATGATGGCATATTTTTTCCAAATAATTACTATGCATCACATCATTCCCTGCCAAAGACTGTGTTTTTCCCAAAACATTTCAAAACAAATGAAAACTACAAAAACTATCCTTGATGTTGGGTGTCTTAACAGTTTGCACGTCTGTAAAAGATTTACAAGCTTGAATGGTAGTATGAAAATTTTTGTTTTATATTTGTTTTGGGATTCTGAATCTTGGTAGAGCCACTGTATTCTAAAAATACAATATTATAGAATTTGAATTTGAACCACATAACCATTTAAGTGCAACATGTCAAGTTTGATCAAGGAGCTCTGTATAAAATCACTGTTTTCTGCCATTGAAGAGTCCAGCACTTCCCTTTCAAATGTGCATTTAATATGTATCTGTTGTTTTACTGTTACCCCTCACACTGTGCTCAGACAGCCCTGAGTTAGATATTTAGCTTCTTTGTTCTTTCCATTTAATGTCAGTATCAGGCTAACCTGGTGCCAAGCTCACAGGAAGAGAAGGGCTTCTGAATGGAACGGCCTGAGCACACACTCCACTTTTTTCAGAGCTCCTGTCATCTGCAAGTGTTATGCTTGTGGGACCTGACAAGGCATATAAAAATAAAAAGCATGTCCTGCAGGTGTAGCAAGAAGACAAGCTTTGTATTGGATTTTTCAATTGTGTCAGTGCCGTAAGGGCAGATGTCTTCAGAGAAACAAGCAAAGCATTGGTTCTGAAGGAAATTACATTGCACAGATCTCTAGTTCTGACGATGTAATGTGTAAGAGAAAACACTCACTTCTTCAGTGTTACTGAGGTTCAGTGTGCTTTGCAATAAGAGTTAGTTAGCTCTAAGCAGAAACTCTAACTATTTCTGATTATTTCCTTATCAGAGACTCTTCCTCCCTACTCAGTAAGTACCGTGCCTCTGAAGCATAATCTCTCAACTTGAGATGTACATCCTGGGGGCAGCTGTCTGTGTTTGGAGACTTTTGACTCTTGTAACAGCAGGAAATGCTACTGTTTTCTGAGTAAATATCTAGAAAGCTACTAACTATCCCATGATGCCCATGATAAACCCCACAACTAAAGTGCCTGTAGTTGATAAATGATGTTTAGATATGTCTTTACTTTTATGTTTGGGAAGAGGAAGAAAAAGAGCCTTCAGATAAACTTGTCTTGATTCCCACAGGTCTGTTTTGTGCATATACAGTTTTAGCATGCCAGCATGCTGTGGACATGAAAAAGCTCATGCACTTGATGAAAATGACTGATGCATTTGAAGCAGATTCTAAAGTCTTTAGCCATTTTTTATTGTCTTTATCTTGAACCAGTGTGTTCAGCCTAAGTCTCGTTGATCTGATGATTAATATGTATTTTTCTTGTTGGAAGCAAAGAGTAGAAAGTCATTAACTGAAAGCCACAAATCAGTGTTCAGTTGTTACATCAAAATCTCTAAGTTAGGCCAGTCTGGTATCCCTGATGTTGATCGTTTATGAGCAAACCTTTGGGAGATAATCCCTAATCCTCTTCCAACAAAAGAACCTGATTCCAGAAGACTACTAGAATACGACTATGTTTTCAGAGTCAGACTATAAATGTACACACAGGACCTACTTGCTTGTCTGCTGTACTGAGCTCATGGAGCTGAGTTCTTGAAAACACATGATAATGGCTAATATATTTGAATCAATAATTTTACACCAGACACTATGATGATGATAAATACTTTTTGAGTGAGAAATTGTGTGTACATTTCTTCTCAGTACATTGTGGAGTCAGTTTCTCCAAATGGGTTCTTGCCCATGATGTGACCTCATCATCTTAATCAGAGTACCCGAGCTTCACTGAGGGAGATCTCACAGAGTTGTGGGTACTAACTAGGGTTTGTCATTTTCAGGGGTTTATTTAATACTCAATTGAGTTTACTTTTTCTTCCATTTTCCAAATGCACTATTTGATGCTTTCAGTAGTTCACTAAAGTATACCCTGGACTTTATACTTTATGCTTGTGCTTTTTTCCCTACTTCTTGTTGCTGAGCACCTTCTTCTGAATTCTTATCTACCACCAAGTCTCATGAAGTCACCATGTCCCCATGAAGAACTTAATAAACTAAGTAAACTCTAGAGACCCTTTCACAGTGTTCTCCCCAGGGATAGTATAAGAGCCTGCATTAACTAACGTGTTTTTATAGCTTATAGTTTTGTTATGTTGCCAAATTTCCAAAATAAGATTCTTTTTTGCGTTCCTTGTCTTAAAATTTAAATATGAAAAACTTTCATGCCTGTGAGAAAGCAATAACAGTGACAACCAAAGTATCTGTATGAGGGCCATTGATCTAGTCACTATGGAAATGAACACAGCCTCTAAGACCCAAGATATGTGCAGCTGCACATAAGCATTATATCCTACCCATAAAGTTGAGTCCTATGGGGTTGCATGTAACAGTAGTGATATTCAAATATGTGTGTACTGGGAATAAACAGAGATGTTATGATGTGATGAATGTGGATGCTTCATTTCTCACTTGGGAAGAAAGGTCCTGAAGATTTGAGTGAAAGATATGAAGAAACATGTTCAGGGTCTTCAGTTTCTCTGCATTTTCACACAAATATGGGGATAATAGAAGATGTGAGATATATGTGAATGATTATTAATATCCATGTTTCCTTCCTTTGTTAGCTCAGCTTGCCTGGAAGCAATGTCATTTTAAAAGTACTGGGAATATATAGCACCAATACCTTAAATTTTGCTTAATTTCTTCGATAAAGAAGGAGGTCCTTGGAAGAATGTTTCATACTAGGGATGAGTGGTATTATAGATACAAGCTTTTGATCACCCTTATTAAATAGCAATGAATTTCTCAAAATTAAATACCCAGAGTGACTGATAATATATTGAAAGAATATAAGACACCACTAAATAAACTCTCATCGCAAGTCTGGAGTAGGTTCAGAGACAAAAATAAAATGCATTACTCATGTTCTATTCATCACTGTGGTAGAATATGTGAGAACATTAACTTAAAGGAGGAGATACTTATTTTGACTTTCATATTCAGGGGTATTGGAACTTGATGAGGTGACACACGAGGTAATAAACAGTCAATATATCAGAGTCTGGGGACATCAAAGATGCAAACCATGATTAAAGGAAGTATGCTGATGTCCTCTGGAAGAGACTTGCAAATAACTTCTGATACTTCACTGTTGAGAAGGAGGAAGGCAAAATAGCTCCTCACTTTTCATGGTCACTTTCCTCCAATGAATGTGGCATGTAAAGGTTAAGTAAAAGCAACTTTATGGTGGCAAAAATAACAGTTGATATCTCATTGAGGCCGTGAGAATCATGTCAGTAGTATGTATTTTTTTGCTAAATGTGAAAAAAATTCTGCCTTCCCCCTGTTCTGTGACTTTCCTCAGTATGTTACCTCATGGTGTTGTAAAGAGGCAAGCAGAACATGTCCCTCTGCCTGCCTAGCTTAAACCCCAAAATAACCACACAGAAGTTGTATTAATTAAATTACTGCCTGGCCCATCTAGCCTCTTCTTGGCCAACTCTCACATCCTGATCTAACCCATTTCTAATAATCTGTATGTCACCATGAGGTTGTGGCTTACCAGGAAAGATTCTAACCAGCGTGTCTCAGACAGGAGCTTCATGATGTCGCTCTCTCTCACACTGCCTTCTTTCTCCCACAATTCAGTTCTGTCCTCCCCACTTAAGTTCTGCCCTATCAAAAGGCCAAGGCAGTTTCTTTATTAAACCAATAAAAGCAGCACATAGAAAGAAGGACCTCCTACACCATCCAGCAAGTGTCAGCTGAAGGTAATTCTACCAAACAGTACACTAATATTCCATTTATCAAATTCTGAGGAAGACAGAGGAAGTGCTGAAATCCACAGACCCGGAGATGCTAGGTAACAAGGAGGGGTCAAGGGGGATGCCCAGATCTCAAAGAGAAGTTGAAATAGAAGAGATTTCGTGAGGGAGTAGGTGGGGATGGGAACATGGGGTCAGGTGGGAGAGGGATCATGGTAGAGGGTATTGAAAGAGAACTGGAAAGGGGTGCTTTGCAAGGTGAGGTAGAAGCCTGGTGCAAAGAAAACTTCCAGGAATCTACAAAGAAGACCCTAGCTAAGACACCAAGAAATAACAGATACATAGCCTGATGTCCAACTCCTGTGATCAGGCAAGACTTCCGGTGGATGGACTAGGACATCAATTCAGTTATGTAATTTTGACCTACAGTCTTTCCTGCCTGTGGGATGTTCTGGGTTAAGAGTGGTGCAGAGATTATGGGAGTGGTCAATCAATGACTGTTCCAGCCTCAGACTCATGCCAGGAGCGTAAAGCCACTCCTGAGACTGCCTGGAGTTCCAGGACCTAGAGGCTGGATGGCTCAGAGACCTAGAATAGAACCAAACACAACACGAAAAAATAAACAACATAATGTTGCCTGTACTCATAAATCAGTTTCTAGTCCAATAGTCATCAGGGAGGCTTCACTAGCAACTGATGAAAACAGATGTGCAGACCCATAATCAAATATTAGGTTGAGCTCAGGATATTCTTGTGAAGAGAAGAAAGGTTTGTAAAAGTCATAGTGGTCAAGAATATCCCAAGAAAACCCACAGACTCAACTAACCTGGGCTCACTGGGGCTCACAGAGACTGAACTGACAACCCAGAGCTGCTGTGTACTGACCTAGTCCCTCTGCATCTATGTTTCAGTTGTGTAGCTTAATCTTCTTGTAGGTCTCCTAACTGTGGGAGAAGGAATGGTCTCTGTTTTGTGGGCATTTGTAGCCCTATTACTCTTATTGAATTGCCTTGCCCAGCCTTAATACAAAGGGAGATGCTTAGTCTTACTGCAATGCCATGTTTTGCTATGGGAGACCTGCAAAACTGACAGTTGCTATTTTAGTGAGGTATTGATAAGCCACGTTGATAGCATATATTTTTGTTAAGTGTGAAAAAACATATTGTCACGTGTCTAGACAGAGACTGCTTATTTATTTTCCAGCCACCCAGACCAAAATAATAACACAGAAACTATATTAATAACAACACTGTTTGGCCAATAGCTTAGGCATATTTTTAGCTAACTCTTACATGTTAAATTAGCCCGTTTCTGTTAATTTGTGTATTTTATTTCCTTGAGGTTGTGGCCTACTGGTAAGGTTCTGACTGGCAGCTGAAGTGTTCCTTCTTCAGCAGCTATGTGACATCTCCCTAACTCTGCCTACTTTCTCTCTATATCTCTATTTGGATTTCCTGCCTGGCTTTCTCTGCTAAGCCATTGCCAGAAACAGCTTTTTTAACAATCAATGGTAATAAAGCATATTCATAGCATCAGAAGGGGATTCCAAATATCTCCCATTTTTGTCTAAATAAAAAGGAAGGTTTTAACTTTAACATAGTAAAATCACATAAAACAAAACAGTTATCAAGCAAGAGTTACAGTTACAATATTTATATATACATTATCTTTTATCATAATTAAGGAAAACTATAATTATATCTATTCTTTAACTGTATCAAAGACCCCAGAAGGATATACTATTGTATTGTAAACACTTCCTATTAATTTAGGCGATACTATAGAGTTGACAAAGACATCTCAGTCTTCAGGTTCATAGTATCTAGCCGACTTTTCTATGAAGCAGGAAATAGACAGTTCCGTCTATATTGGAAGATTGTCAGTCACTTTTTTCTGTATCCTGCAGAATATCTGGCAGTCTCTTTCATGAAGCAGAAACACTAAAGGACTATCTCACCTTTAGGCTAGTTTAGCAGCCATTTTTTGTTGGTTCTACATGTCCAGTTTATATAGCATAACATCAAGCAGTCAAGGCAACAGCAGTTTCAAATGGCTAACAAACTCCGTAAGGAGCCTCTTCATTGCCCATCATCCTCTTGAAGTAGTAGGCGCTGCCAGAAGCAGACATGTTTCATTGTTGAGAAAAGTCAACATTCTTAAAACATTTAAATGTCATACTCTGTAAGTCTTTGAACATTTCGAAAAATACCTATCCATCTGAAATATAACTCTGTACATTTAGAAAAACTAATTAACATGACTACATGCTTCCCTATTATAGATGACTATCTATTAACCTAAATTTTAATTATATATTACATTTTTAAATAAACTACACAAACACAATACCTTAATCAAGAGTAGAAATATAATATAACAAAATTAATGTTAAATTTGTATCAATAAACCAAGATCCATACCAACGCAAAGTATTCATCTCTATAGCATACCCCTTTAAATGTAAACAAACATTTATAGTCAGTCTTTTAGGGAATTTGGGCATTGTTCTCTAGCCTACTTCCTGCTAATTGGGGGAGTCGTTAATCATGATTTTTTATGGGGTATCCTGTGTGGTAGGTCAATATCAGCCAGCAGTCCTAAAGTTGTCATAGATGTTGGACCATTTGGGCCATTGCTTTAGGGGATCTTGTTATCTCAAACCATATTAGCTGGTAAGGAATCCACAGCTTTCTGTCCTCTGTAGAAACAAAAGCAGAACCTCTTTTTCAAAGCAACATATCCTTAGACCCAATTTTTGAAGTCAAGATACCTCTAATAAATAAAGCTTAGCAGCCCATACAATGAAGTGTCTCTCTGTACTTAGCTCATTCACAGTCAAAAAATAAAAGAAAACACAATAATATACACAATCCAGACTCTCTGTGTATTTTCCATCTTTTGTGGCTTATTTTTCTTTACACCTTTAGTCTGTCTGTCTGTCTGTACTCTCTCTTTAAAGTCTTTCATTTATTTTTTAAAACTATTTGTTTCTTTTTATAACTTTTGGTTGTCTTTCTGTTCTTCTGTGTTCTTTAGATTTTTTATTTCTTTTTCTGTAACTTGAAATGTTAAAATGATTTTATAGCACCTTAACATTACTTCAGGTTTCTCTTTCTAATTAGATGAGGGTAAATAGTTTATGACAATTAGTGAATAAACTGTGACATTCTCATATGTAAAAATCAAGAGACTACAATTTCAACATCTTCCATTACTGCCTGTACAAGGTTTGCACTCAAGTTAATTTTGTTGTTAATAATATCAAGTTGCAAATTGTGTCTTTTGTTATAATTTATGTTATCTTTGGTACTATGAGACTGTTAATATATACTTTTGCCAAGATTAATAAGCTTTGATACAATGACTATAGCATCTAATGATGAACATATCCAGAATAATTTCTTGCTTGGATGTTTTAGGCGACCTTCCTTTGTCACCCAAACTTATTTTTACTCTTTTTGTACCTTCTCAGATATAGAGAAGTATAGGATACCAAGCCTGATATATCTAGGTCAATAAAATGGATAAGGTTATTAAGCAACCAAAACATATCTGAAAAGTTTGGAATTCAAAACTATACTGATGTAAGACTCAGTTGTTACTTGCAGTTATAACAGAACAATTGTTGTCTGTCTGCTCCCAAGGGTTCCAGGAGCAATACTGAGACAGCCCAGTACATAGAGATGTGTGTTTTTCTGCAAAGGACTTGATGCACTAAGTTGCAAAGTAATGTGTATCTGAGTACATGGATACAATGGGTATTTATCAATGTATAAGTAAAACTGGTGTGTAAGAAAGTATATCTTTCCTGTTCATGTGATGACACTATCTTGGCCTCTAGATATGTCCCTTTGAGTGACAACAGCTGTTACACTTTCTCACTCCTTTTTTTGGTTCATTTATAGTATAAAGAAGTTTATAATCTTCTCATGCTAGCTATTTTATTCCTAGAGTAAATGTATCATGCGTCATTTTCCTGCTGTCACTTCTCTTCTTTTGCATGCTACTGAAACAATAAAATGTTCTCTCTTAAAAGCTGTTTGATACCTCTAAATATAGTTATCCCTGTGGACACTGATAAAATAATACCAGTAAGTTTTAAACAATTAATTGTTTTGAATCTTAGATACTGTTTGACTTTTTAATCCATCTTAAATTGTGTAACTCATATACAATAATAGATGACCTTGATATCAAACATCCATGTCTGTAACTAAATGTGTGCCTATAACATTAATTCATTTTAGTCATCGCAGATTCTTAGTGCTAAGCATTGTAAAACCAACAAATGATAACCCTCAGAACTCTCCTTCTATAACTGAAGTTTAAAATGCTTATATAACTGTATAGAGCCTCTCACATATAAAGACCAATACATTTAAAACAGTGACAGTCTGTTGAAAGCAAAATAAATAATAAATAAAACAGAAGTCAGAAAGTGATATTTTGGTGAGAAAAAAAGAGATTGTGTATCAGCCCTGGGCTCAGCATCATTTTCTGAGATGGATTGTGAATTAGGAAATAATGCATTCCCTTTCTGTAGGTCAGAGTCATTTTGATGTATTATTTTATATGAAACAACATTCTGAGTTATTGATTTCTCAAGAATTTCTAACAGGTCAGTTTGTTCATTTACAGTAACAGAGTTCAGTTGAAACTATACTTTCTCCTGGTCACATGCTGAGCATCAGACAGTGTTGTCTACAAAGTCTTTGATGCTCTTCCTTGGGTGAATTTTAAGTATTTTATATGCATTAACTTTTTTAAAAATTTTAAGTATAATTCCTTTTATAAAGACACCTGTTATATCCACAGAGTAGAGGTAGTGACAGAAACAGGGAAAACAAAAAGGTAATGTAAAGCTAAAATTGTCACTAATATTTATTATATTCTTATAAAAATCATCTTGTAATTTTGAGTATTTCTCCAGTCTGTTGTTAAGCTTTCAGGATGTTGCTCCTATCATCCTTCATCACTTTTCTCTCATAATTCATGCTCACCACACACATATTTTATTTTAGATCATGCTAGTCCTCTTAGTGTTGCCAGCATGTTCTTAGATGGAGAATGATCCACTGAATTTGGTATAGCATCTCTACATCAGCTTCATGCCTGTAGAAATGGACTCTTCCTCCCTCACAGCAATTTTAAATATGCCCAGAATGTATTATTATTATTTTTAATGCCACTGAAATATTCCTATAGTTTTTAGGGCAACTTCCTGAAACAGCCACCAGAGTCAATAAGAGAAAACTCATGAAAAGTCAACATAATCTCTAATTTCCAGGAAATAAATATTATTCTAGGAGCAATAGACAGAACTAAAACACACTTAGTTGTCTGTAATAATTTTTCCTAAGCAGATAGGTGGAATCCTATTCCAAGGTTGCTAGGTGAAGACAGAATGCAACTTTGTGGGTGGGTGGGCTTATGAAACTAGCCTGTAGCATTAATAGAAGTGAGGCTCCTGGGACATTTGATGTGACTGAGTGTTAAGAACTAGAATAGTGGAGAGGGTACCTGGAACTGGTCTCCTGTAATCAGATTGGTCACTATTCTGTCATCATAGAACCTACATTCAGTAACTGATGAAAGCAAATGCAGTGACCCACAGCTAATTACCGGCTGAGCTTTTGGAGTCCAGTTGAAGAGAGGGAGGAATGACTATATGAGCAAGAAGGATGAAGATCATGATGCCAAAACCCAAAGACAGCTGACCCGAGCTAGTGGGAGTTTATGGACTGTCAAGTGACAGCTGGGAAGCCTGAATGGGACCAAACTAGCCCCTCTGGAAGTGGGTGAAAGTTCTGTTACTTGATCTGTTTGTGGGACCCCTAACAGTGGGACCAAGATTTATCCCTGGTGCATGAATTCACTTTTTGGAGCTCATTCCAATGGTGGGGTGCCTTGCTCAGTCTTGATGCAATGGGGAGGGACTTGGTCCTGCCTCAACCTCATATGCTAGGCTTAGTTGATTCCCCATGGAAGGCTTTACCCTCTCTGAGGAGTGGATGGGAGTGGTGGGGAAGGTAAGGGGAGCAGGTAGAGGGGAGGGAGAGGGAGCTGTGGTTGGTATGTAAAATTAATAAGAAAATTAAAATTAAAAAAATTTCCCCCAATATATCCAGAAAACAAAGAAAAGCAAAACAGAACACCTGAGCAGTGCAAGAACGGTGGGAAGCATTGTATGCATACACAAACAAACACAGACCAGATGTGTATAGGGTTGGAAATTGGAAACAGTAGAATTTCCTGAGTACTTTAAAACCCAGCATGTCAACCGTGGTCACCTTTAACTGGAAGCCTAACATAAAAGTAAGTCATGTAGCGCTAGATCAGTGTTTTCTTATCTCCACATGTGTGGAGCTGGAGGGGGTGGATGTGATTCTCTTTCATTGTCCACATGCTTGAAATTTTCAAAAAAAATTCATATGGTAAATAGAGATGTCTCCATTTATAATATAAGTTGTTCCAAGATTCAGTAGGCTCGTACTGGAAATCCCTATTGATCCTCACCAGTTAATCACTAGTCACACCATTTAGCAAGATGGGTTCACATTTAAAGATGGTTGGTACTGAGTGGTGACTGTGTGACGGTGGCAGGAGTTTTGTGGGATGTTCAAGTAGTCTATCTCCACATATCGCTGTTCAAATCCGAGTGTGTGACCCTCAGCAAGAGAACGCAGGGCCTCGATGACACTGAATCTTGTGTTCATCAATTGTGCTCAGAATACTCTGCATGCAGGGCCAGCTTACATGGACACTGCATTCTCATTGTTGTTTTAGTCAAGCCTATATTTTTCAAGTACACAGTGAATACCAGATAACTTACTGTCTTCCTCGCGTGTATGTCTTTACAGCAAAAGAATGCTGAAATTTGCAGTAAATATACATGTTACCCAGGGAGAAGGAGATGACCTGCCGAAGGTCACTCTGATAACATATGGAAAAGAAGGATCCAGAGAAGGTCTTGGAGATTTTTTCTCTTCCATGTTTCTCCTGGTAGCAGAGAAAAGGAGCTGAGATGGTAAACGGGGGTCAGAACAGAGAGGCAAATTCACTGTGACCTAGTTATAGCTTGTTGGAGGCCACTAGTAGATCCCTGATGGCCTGCTTTAATTCCAGACTTCTAAATATATCAGATAAGAAGTTTCCTAGTTGGAGGTCATTTTAGTTTTGTTATTTTTTTTTTTAAATAGCATTTAAACCTACTGCAAGAGCTGAGATTGTGGGACAGACCAGAGATCCCAGCTACCCAGGAGACAGGAGGATTACAAATTCAAGGCCTTCCTGAGCAGAGGACTGTGGTCAAGACCTGTCTGTTCAAAGCAGCAAATCTTACAAAAACAAATAAACAAACAAAAAAGAAGATGTATGGACTGACGGTGGCAGTGGGGGCATTGCTGGACAGCCTAGTAAGGGTCCTGGGTTCAACTTCTAATACAGTAAAATGAACAGACACAAAAGAGCGAGCCCTTGTAAAGGTATCTTGAGAGTCAACAATAAGAAAACCTAGCAATAGGAGGTTTAATTCTGTTTCTTTGGCTCTATGTATATATTTAAAAAATGTATTATGTATTATACAGTCTATAGGTGTGGTGATTTGAATGAGAATGACCACCATAGGCTCAACACTTGAATATTTGGTTTCTAATTGGTAACCTGTTTAACAAAGGTGAGGAGGTGTGGCCTTGCTGGAGGAGGTGTGTCATTGGGAATGGGCTTTGGGATTTCAGAAGACCACACCGTGTCCAGTCTCTCTCTGCTTCTTATGCATGCATCAGATAGATGTTAGCTCTCATCCCTTTCTCTAGAATTATAACTGCCTTCATACCGCCACGTTCCCCACCATGATGGTCATAAACTAACTCCCTGAGATAAAAGTAAACACCCAAAATTCCTCTTGTCATGGTATCTCTTCACAACAATTGAAGACGGGTAGGTTTCAGCTGTTCTTGAGATTCTGATTTCTGTAAAATTCAGGAATCTCTCTCCCTCCCTCTCTCTCTCTTTCTCTCTGTGTGTTATGCAGTGAGTCTGTGTCATATCTATGTTATTTAATGGCATAAGACTATTATAATTTTCCGTTTTGGATTTACTTTCCTTTATAGGTTTTTGGCAATTGTGTGTATATAGAGTCTTAGCATCTAGCTATATGTAGTAAGGACCCGAGTGGAATATCAAAAACATTGTGAATGAATTATGTACAAAGATGTTAGCCAAAGGGGTATTCATCTTCCACAGGTCTCTTTTTATCCTTACAATGCTGTCAGTGAGCTGATTTTTTTAAAAAATTATCTCTATTTTTTTCTCTTGATATCTAAGGAAAAATTAAAAAGGACAACCCTTACCAACAGGCAACCTTTATGAATTATACACACATTATAAAGCTTATGTGTGTTACTATACCTAAGAAATTCTGATCTTCTAGGAATATAATCTTATTTGTTATTTTTAGAATTTATAATGTGTTAAATTTTCATACACACATAGATTTTTATATTTATGACTTGATAGTTTTAGTTGGATATGCAATCTTTTCTACTTCCTATATAGTAGATAAACGTGTACACAGGACATGGGGTCATGCATGCACTTTCATCAATGTGAATTGAGTCCTGAATGTAAACAAACTTGGACACGCAAAGCCTCTGGAAGGATGTGAGCTTACAAATCGAAGACCCTCAAGGGGTAGAAAAGAATGCTGTTTAACTATCCAATATGAAAGTTCTTAGAGGAACCATCATGCTTGGTACATTTCTAGTAAGAAAATAGATACCTCAAGTCATTAGTTTCTTCCAGAGATACATAAAAGCAATTTTTTTTCTGGCTTAGGGTTTCTAGTTAGCATCTGATGGTTTTTGGAATTTGTGGGGGCCGTGAAGGTGTGTGTGTATATGTGTGTGAATACAGATGTTGCCATACAGATTCAAGTAGCAGTGTCAATAGTCAATGTATGGGAACAAGCTTACTAGATAACTAGATAAAGAAAATGTGGTATATATACAATTTGATATCTAATTAACAAAAAAGATGCTATAATATTCCAGAACATGGTTGACTTGGAGGGCATTTTAATAATTGAAAAAACTAGATGCAAAAAAAAAACATTATTGTCCTGTCTTACCAGGATAATATTTTGTAAAAAGGCAATGACATACACAGAGAATCAGTGGATACCTCGTATTTGGAGTAGAAGGCATTGGATGAAGTAAGCTAAAATATATAAGCCAGCAAATGTATAAAAAGTCTGAATATCTTGGGGACTATGGTTAAGAGTGTCTCTGTAGTAAATGTTTGTTAGATTTGTGGATTTTATCTGTTCTTTATTACAAAAACAGGAGCTGTGGAGAAGCTCAATATGTTAATCTAGTCCACTGTAGTTGCTGTTTAGAGATCTAAATTTGTGTCATCACATTTTAAACCTCAACTATGTAGAGGAATTTATCCTTTTGAGATAACCACTGAACAGAATGTTCTTTAGAGGGCATTGTGTTTGGCTACATGACAGCACTGAAGAGGACAGATGCAAAAGAGTCTAAGGGTAATGTTGCACTATACAAAGGAACTTGGTGGATTCCACTTAGAGACTCATTTCTTTATTTTTTTGTGCATTTTACATTTGTTGCAAAGTTTTTGAATGTAAAGTTCTCAAGGGTTTTCTTTTTGGCCTTCAGGGGGGAGTGGGTATCACAATTTTGTATTTCATTGCTTTTATCCTTTCTATGTGTAAATTGGCAGAGCCAGGAATCTTGTTAAATATGTAAACTATACTGACCTTGAAATTTTAGGATGAAATGAATACTGACAATGCATAACTGAGTATGCCATAAAAAATACCAACCATTCAGAATAAATAAATTTGCAGTTACTTATGAATATCATGTGCACATATATGGTATGTCTGTTTTTAACTAATGTTTTTCATTTATAGAATCTAACACTTTTCAATTGATTTTCTTATTGTAGTCATGATTTGATTTTATAGCTTATAGAATGTGATGTAGAATAAGATGACATTATCTTCTGAGCATTTTTCCGCTATTTTTGGTCATGAAACAGTTCTTTTTTTAATTTTATATTTGAGTACACTGGTTAGCTTTATATGTTTCTAAACTCTCCTCCCTACAACTTCTCCCATGTCCCCTTCCCAACACATTGTCCTCTCAAATTCATGTCTTTAAACATACACACACCTTACAGAGACTAGTTTGTGTTCCATATATGTGTGTGTATACACACACACATACACAACACACACAGATTTAATGCTGACTGCCTTTACCTCTGTATTACCATTTCTACCTATTTCTAATTAAGATTTCCCCACCCCTATGCCCCCATTTCTTCTTGAGAGCACTTGTGTCCAACCATTACCCCTTCTAGTGATTCTCCCAAACTCATCCTTTGGTCTCTTTCTACTTTTCTGGCTTGACTAAATTCCTATATAGTACAGAATATGAACTAGGGTCCAAAGATCAGAGAGAATATATCCTGTCTGTCATTTTAGATCTATGTTACCTCAGTCAGTGGATTATTTTCCATTTACATTCATTTATCTGCAAATTTCATCATTTCCAATTTCTTTACAGCTAAATATAATTTTATACGTATATGCACATTTTATTTTTGAAAATGACTCCATGATATGAAATAGAGCAGTGCAGATGGATAGTTAAGTCTACAAAATTAGAGCACACAAGATTAAAGTCTATTGCTTCTCTCATGCTTGAGGCTGTGTGTGTGCATGTGTGTCAGGGAATGGTGGTTCATATCTAATTCACTTTTCTATTGCTGTAATAAAATACCATAACCAAGGAACCTACAAAAGAATGCATTTAATTTGGCTTATAATTTCAAAAGTTTAGAGTCCATTACAGTGAAGCTAAGGGACAGCTGAGAGCTGACATTTTAATTCACAACCATGAGGCAGAGAGAGCACACTGGGAACTTCACAAGCCTTTTAAAACCTCAAAGCCTGGTGACATACCTCCTCCAAGGCCACACCTCCTCATCCTTCCCAAAGGTTTCCATCAATGGAGGACTAAGTATTCAAATACACGAGCCATTCGATTTAAACCAGCACAGTGGTGTTTGTGTATGTACACTTACAGAGGTACATGAGCATGAGTGCCTTATGAAAATTTGAACTAAAGAGTTAGGATACAGTAATTTTTATTCTTAATCTTAAAAAATTAGCCATAAACTTAAAATTGCAAACTAAAGCAAGCTAGCAGGCTGATAATCAAATTCAATTGTTCATCAAAAGGGTTAAAAACAGCATTCTGCCAATTATCTGCCTCAGTTTTGTCCTCACATACTCTCCAGATGCATCTTCTTTGGCGCATGTGTGTTTGACATATACGAAAACAAAAGAAATTGGAGACAGGAAAACAATCATGGGAAACAAAAGGAAATAACCTCAAATATTAATTAATTTTGAAGACGTTTGCAAAACATTCATCTTTATAAATACTCATTGTTTATTTGTGTACTTATCATGAATAAACAAATGAAACTACTTCCCAATTTTACTGAAGGTAATTAGCGACTTCAATCAATAAAATGAAATACACCACAGTGTTTTTTCCGAAATAGGAGTCCACATAATATTAGTGATTTAGACTTTTAAGCACAAAGATTTCTATTGATAAAATCATTTGAGAATGCCTTCCATTTATAGTCAATATTTGGGTCAAACAATATATGTTAGTCTGAGTTTTGTTTTCAGTGAGCACCCAGGAGAAAAACTGCAGTCAGCTAGCTGTTCTTTGTAAAAACAGATATATATTTGTGTTCCTGTCTTATGATGTTGGCTGAAAAGTGCAATTTAAAATGTACTCAGAGGATTTTGCTGAAGCCATATTTTAAAAGGTTCCTAAGTTTGGGCATAATTTCAAAAAATAAAATGTAGATTTTAATTAAGGTGCTTGTCTGGATTATTCCCATCTCACTTGGACTGTGCTTGTCTAAACAATGCCTTATGCAACAATAATGAGTGACTATTTGTGATATTTAAACCACCCTGTTATTTCCAAGTAGGCATGCTGTATCTACAACTCATAGTCTCCTCTGATAGTCTCATAGTCTCATTGACTCTCTCAGTGAGTCCTTTTATTCCAGACTACTCATTCTGAATCCCCGCCCCAGCTCCCATGGCTGGTGTAAGAGTCATCAGGCCATCTCAATACCATTCCTTCTGAAGTTCACTTTCTTATGGCTGCTATGATCTAAGTTTATTCATCTGACAATTCTTCTTAATTCTTTTCACTAACTGTTGTCCCCGAGATTCTTACTTAATAATTAGCCATCATTTCCAAATCTCTTGCTATAGACCATTCTGGGCTTTGGCTCTGTATCTCAAATTTTCACTTATACATGTTACTTCTCCAACCATTCTTTATTTAGAGTCCTCTCTTTATCTCTAGATACAAACATTCCTGGATTAGTTTTCCTTCTCTTCGTAAAACAGCATCATAACCAATTTAAGAGTCACTAAATATAATCATTCTTTCTATTCCATATGACCTGATATTACTTTTACATTTCTATCTCAGCTAATACCATCACAGTGTATCCAGAAATTAAAAGTAGATACTGTAATATAGTACCAGACATTCCTCTGCCATTCCCTTGATTCCGTAAATAGGGTGTGTAGGTTGTACTTGGCATACGGGAGTAGGAAACTTAGTAAGAAATAGAACCTCTCTCTCTCTTTTTTTTGGAAAAAAAAAAGAGAAATAGAACCTCTCCTCAGTGTAGTTCTTTTGTGTTGAATTCTATACCTGTGCACCTCTGCACTCTTCCTTTACATGCATCATTGCTATCCTTTCTTTCATCCTATTCTTACAGCCCGATATTCCTTTACATAAATCTGGATTTGTCTATGAAAGTAATTGCTTCCCAGTTCAAGAGATGTCTCTGTAGTTACTTGAACCAAATAAACCCATTGGTGAAAAAGGCACTTAGCTCGTTCATGCATCTTAATGGATCCAGGTGATTTTGTTGTTTACCCTAAGAGCATTGAACATTGTAAGTAATTTGGACCTAATCTTGGGAAGCTGTTGTAGCTTGCTTACAAGTTATCATATGATATTTTCATGGACACTGACAGAAGACCTACAGCTCTTCAGGACAAGAACCATGGCTGAAGTGTCCACATTTGTTGATACCCTGGATCCTCATTCCCATGTGGTAGATGAGAGTCAGCCAGGTCATGACTACAGAGACAGTAGCTTTTATAGCAGGCAGGGCACCCAATGTTAGGAAAATGGGACCTTTTACTCTGGGAAGTAAATTGGTGAAAATTCCCCCCCCCAAATAAAAATAACCTTTATTAATAAGTGCATATTCCCTAAAGGGAAATACTATCACTGTTTTCTGAGTTTATGGCTACAGAAATATCTATGAAGCACTAGTAACAAATAAAGCCTTCAGTCCTGGTCCAGTTTCTGGCTATGACAAACAATGCTGATATGAGCATAGCTGATGATGTGTTCTTGTGGTACAATTGAGCATCCTTTGGATATATACCCAAAAGTGGTATTGCTGGTTGTTGAAGAAGTTTGTTTCCTAATTTTATGAGAAATCACCATACAGATATACAAAGGGGCTGAAACATCTTGCACTCCTACCAGCAATGCAGGAGTGGGAACTGTATCTTTTAAAAAGTAAATTTTTATTATATATGTACTTTAGGAATTTTTAAAATTTGACTCTAACATCATTTAAATATGTTATTCTGATATGCAGAATATATTTCTTAAATTTTAAAGATATGAATATCATTAAACATTAATGTCTTACTTTAATGAAAATGTTCAAAAGGTATAAACAATGATACAACTGAATGTTAGTTACTTTTAATTGAAATAATTTTTCCTATTACTACCTTAGGGAATTAATATATAAATTACTTAAACTGTTCTTGTATTCCACATTTGTGGGATGGAATATCTCAATCCTCTAATCCATTTGTATAAAGTTAATAAGAAAAGTGATTTGATAATAATTAAGTGATTTGAGATTCACTTAATTTATCTGAAACATGTTTTCCTAACGGACTGCCTTTATTTGTAAGCTAGTAGATTTCACTAACTAGGATACTGTAAACTATGCATGTGAGCTGCACAGTGTTGTTCTCAGCATGTCTACAAATTCACAGCGCTTTGAAACTACCTTTCAGAGACCTGTCACATGAGCCGCCGTTTAATTATGCCTCCTTATTCTATGTTTATGTGTACATTTGTCATCTGTTTGTACAGGCATCAGAAGTCTTCTCGGTGCCCTGAAATCTGTGTTTATAAATTCATGGGATTCATCTCCTCTACACAGTACAGGGCTTTAATGTTTATTAGTCTGGAAGTCTTGCCTCATGAAAGCACAGTTTTAGTGCTTGGTGTGATCAATATTTGAGTTGGCAATGCATGTGTTATGAGAAGGGTAAACTCCTTTAGGACCCATTATCGCTAGAAGCTGTGTTCTCAGAGGATTCTCAAGGAATGTTTTCCGTAAATGTTGGGTGATGTATTGCATGGTACCAGTTAGAATTCATGTTGATTAAATTGTAACCACAGCTTTTTCTCAGTAAAATACAGCTTGACAGAAGCACTGTTTGGTCTGTGTTCTAAATTGAGTTTGCAACTTTTAACTTGATATCTTGGTACATAATGTTATTATGATTGCCTCAGGTTGTGATGGAATTTTAAGGACAGTGTGAAAATGTTAAATTTAGTTACACATCTTGAGGGACTTGAAATTGCTATATATGATAGTTCATTTATTATAACCTAATGTCACACTTTTGAAAGGAAGGTTTCAGGTCTTCCATAGTTATTCTATAGTTTTTTTTATTTCATGAGATTAAAATATAAATAGTTGCCTTAATTATTTAACGATGCCTTTGCAGTGTAATAGTAGTTAAGTAAGTAGACACAGTGATGTTCCCCACAGACCTGCAGACCACAGACTTGTGGGGAGGCGGTCGGGGCAGGTTTCCCCTGAGTGCTTCACCTTGTGAGAGTTCTTATTATCTTCTATAGCTTTGTTTTATTCTGCAACATGAACTCTTGTAGGACCAAGCTGTGCCTTTTGCATTCAGTAGACTGTTCTGGTCACATGAAATGCCCAAGTTAAGGACTTTGGGCTTGCGATACACAGTGTCTAAAATCACATCCTGAAGAATACCAAGAAAAGGCACAATCAGAGCCTGGCAGAGTGGGCTGGTATACACCTTCCCAGACATGGGCCACATCATGGGTGTGCAAACACCAGGCCAATCTAATTCCACGGCATGACTTTGTGTAAGGACTTTGGTGGTACGGAATGTTTGCATATGTATGGCTTGACCTTCTACAGTACTACACAGAGATCTCTTTGTTTTCTAGCATCTAACTCTAAGGGTTTCTATCAAATCTAAATCCTATTAGGTCATTACTTACTTGGAGATATAGCTATTGAAAAGCTATTAATACCAGTACCAATATCAATATGAATTATCTATTCCTCATGATGAGAAAGTTGAATCCATTTAATAGTTTATTAATGTGACATGTAACCATGTACCCTTATGGCAGAAGAGCTTTCATATATTCTACCACCCCAGACTCTGTGGGTGTTAAGTGATAGATATGCAGTGGTTACAAAGCTTGTTGGGTCTATGTCTAACATGTTAATTGGGGCTATTTCAAAGAAGTAAGGAGCCTGGAGTTTATTGATGACACTTGCTCACCTATAATGGAGAAGAGACCACATTTTAAATATTATAGCAAATACTTATTTGGTCTATGTCTCAATGTTTTATACACAGGAAACAACACCACACAAAGCAGTGTTTTCAGTTGATCTTTTACTTACATTTCAAGATCTATTTTCTTTTCCCCTCTTTTTATATTTTTGAATAAAATGTTATTTATATTACTTCTTCCCTTTTCTTCCTCCAGCTCCTCCCATTTGCCCTCCTTCTAACCTCTCCATGTCTTTTTTCTCTCCATCTAAAATTCATGGTCTCTTTCACAATTGTTACACTATGTAATTACAACACTCCAATTAGTGTTGTTTGTGTATATGTATGATTTACAGGCTGCCTGCTTTGTATTAGGTGACTACATAAGATGCTTACACTTGAGAGAGACTAATTCTCCTTCTGACAGCAGTTGTTTGTTACCGTAATTCTTTGTCTAAAGATAGGACTTCCTAACGATGATATTTTCTCTTCTTTGTCTAGAGATGGGACTTTCTAAAGATAATATTTTTCTCATTACATGTCAACATGCCTATTGGTATTGCCACTTGAGTCTTGTTTAGGCAACTATATTGTTAAGGTATTATAGGTAAAGATATCCTATCATTTCTAGGATACTATCTCTGTAAAAGGAGGTTTCTCTTTCCTACCCTTCCCAAAACCACTTCTAAATAATCACTCAGAGGCTTAATATTAATTGCAGAATGTTTGGCCTATAGGTCAGGCTTATTACATACTAGCTCTTACATTTAAGTTAAACCATTTCTATAAATCTACACATCACCATGTGGCCCATAGCTTATTGATTCTCCGGCTTTTGTCCCTTGGGTAGCTGAATCACATCTCTCTCAACTACCCCATCCTCATTTGGGTGCTCAGTTTGATTTTTCTGCCTAACGTTATCCTACCTGGCTATTGGTCAAGCAGTTTTTATTATTAACCAATGAAAGGAATACATATTCACAGAGTACAGAAGGACCATACCACAGAAAATTTCAACAGACTTCCTAGTCTTCTGTCTCTTATAAACTTTCTGTCCCCTCTTCTACAATGTTACTTAAGCCATAGGTACAGGAGTTGTGCTGGAGACATATACCCATGGTTGGCTTATCTTTACATTATGGCCAGTTACATTTTTCTAAAACTGTCTCCGCTGCAAAGAGAAGTTTCTTTAATGAGAGACAAAAGCTACACTTATCTGTAGGCATAAGAATACATTCTATAATGCAATTAGGAATTATGCAGCCTGTAAAAATGTTGGTAGTAGATTTCCCTTTAAGATGTATAACCTCACTAGCTTGATATGCATTTCCCAGGCACGATTCTCTTCCTGTTGACCAGGCCTTAAGTCCATCCATTTCTGTTCAGTGTTTGCTGTCCTGTACTTGATTGTGCTCCAAGATGCTTTGGAGGTGGAGGCTGAAAATCACTTGAGACCATGAGATCAAGGCTAACAATAATTTCTAATCTGTAATCTTTGTTACCATTTCTCCATCTTGTCAGGTGAAATTGTGACTTGTCTCAGTTCAGCTTAATCCAAAACGCAGGCTGGCCCTCTGTTCTGCACTGATATGTCCTCCTGCAGGTGGAAATCTACTGAGTGTTCTTAGCTGAACTCGCCACAGTGGATGAATTATTACACATGTCATTCATTTTTACATTCATTCACTGAAGAGTTACTGAGTGCTACATTCCCAAGGGCTTTTGATCCATTCTTTAGCTTAGAAAAGATATGACTAGTGCTGTTACTATTTCCAGTATTACTTTCCATTCTTTCAGAATAAAGAAAGCATTAAGTTGTGCCGTATATTAAATATTATTATTCTAAAGGAAGGATTTTTTCTTATTGACTATAAAGACATTTATTTAAACATTGTTTCATATCTAAATTTGTATTATTAAAACATTAGTTGATTTTGGAGAAAAATCTAATATGCTTTTATGTTCTAAAAATTTTTGATGTGGCCTAAGAAATATTAAGAGAACTATTAATGAGAAATGCAAGAGTCAGAATGTAAATTCAGCAAAGTCCTTAAGATTCACATAAATTTTAGAAATGATGAGCAGATTCAGCAAGGTTGTAGGATTTGTGTCATATCTATGCATAAGCAGCACAGTATACCAACATTGAAAATTTAAGAATAATTCTTACTACTGTGTTGATACTGTTCTCCATCTAGTGTAGGCTGATGGGTGACAAAGTGGATCAGGGAAAAGAGAGGACTCGGGAGGCCTGCATACTGAGAGCTATAGGACACAGTAGAAATGTCATACAGAACACTTGCAGAAATGAAAGTAGAGCCCTTGGTCACAGCTTGAAAAAGTACTTTTCAGAGGGCGATTCCATAGCCCCAGTACAATACCTCCCAGATCCTGTTTTGTTTTTCATGGGTTGATGCAATAATGTGTATATTCATATAGAATTCAAGAGGCCTAAATTTGAAAAGCAGTTGTGACAAAGACAAACCAACCTGGCCAATCCACAGTTCTTGGCTTCAAATTATTGAACTAAGCTAGAGTAAACAAGGCAGGGTGCTGGTAACATTTGAAGTCAATTGATTTTTTTAAAATTATTTTTTGTATATTTTGTTCTCAATAATTTTTTAGGGTTATATATTGTGGAATAATATTACTTCTTACTTTATTTAAATTTCATTTTACGTTTCAACCACAGTTCTTCCTACCACCCCTCATCCTGTTCACCCCTTGCTCCCACAGCTCAGCCCTCACTCACTCCTCCTAACACAAAAGGGCTTTTGTGGGGAATCAACAAAGCTCATGGAAACTCTTGAATTCTAGACTGATAGCTGTGGAGCCTCCATGGAATTTAACTGGGCCCTATTTATGTGGGGGACAGTGGTAAAGCTTGGATTATCTGAGGGGCCCCTGGCTTTAGGACCAGTATCTCTCTCTAGTTGCAGAAGCTAGCTTTATGGAGCTCATTACCTATAGTGGGCTGCCATACTCAGCCTTAACGCAGCAGGGAAGGGCTTACTCCTGTTCTGACTTAATGTGGAATGCTGTTTTAAGATGCGTTATGTTTGTTTATGCTGTGGAATATTTGTGTAATGATGCAAAGATGTGTTGAATATTTTTACTCTGTAAAGCTATGTTTCTTTGCCTGTCTAAAACACCTGACTGATCTAATAAAGAGCTTAGTGACCATTCACAAGGCAGGAAAAAGGATACATAGGGCTGGCAGTCAAAAAGAATAAATAGGAAGAGAAATCTTGAAAGAGGAATTTGAGAATCAGGATAAGGAAGAGGACTCTAGGGGCCAGTGACACAGCAAGCCATGACTAAGAAGTAAAGAAAAGATACAAACCCATAGGCAAAAGATTGATGGGATAATTTAATTGAGAAAAGCTAGCTAAAAATAACCAAGTTAAAGCCAGGCATTCTTAAGAAAGAATAAGTCTCTGGGTAATTTACTTGGGAGGTGAGTGGCAGACCCCCAAATAATAAAAAACAATCAATAACAATTATAATATAATTAACCATTTCTCTTTCCATTTCTCCCTCCAAAATCACCCCAAAAGAGCTTCTAGCTCTTTTTTCCAATTCATGACCTCTCTTTTTCATTAATTGCTATTATGATCTCATGTGCCTATGTTTATACATCTGCAATCCTGCACCCATAACTACAATCTGCTCATCTGTAATGTTGTTTCCATGCATATTTCCAGGGCTGACCTTTTGATAATAGAAAACCAGTTTTTGTTCCCTTCCCAAGGGAAGCCTATTTCTGTCACTCTCAGCGTTCTATAGGTGTCTACCATCCTTTGGTTAGGATTTAATCCTCTTAGGCACTTCCCTGTTTGTCCTCCCATGATTTTTAATGTTATAGACACATTAAAATTGTATGTATTAACTGGGTGGTGTATGCCTTCTTGCATGCACACGTTGTGCAGTATTTAAATTTGGGGAATATGTCTGTGTTTTTAAATTTTTCATCACTCACTTTGAGAAGTTTCATTTCATTTTTCTAACTTGCTGGGCCATTGTTACATTTCTGCCTCTGTGTCTGCTCAGCTATGCAATAACATATCAGAACTCCTTTCTAAGGAGTTCATGCCCTGTGCTGTGGACTTGCCAGTAGATGTTTTACTTAGGGTGTGTGGACCTAACTCAGTCTTCCTTACTCAGAATGCCAGGAACAAAAAGTATAATGTGGAATGAATTAGACTGGATTTTGGTTAAGCAGACACAAAAGAGTTAAGAATGTAACCTTCAGACAGTGAGAGTCAGGTATGTTCTTGAGTAGAAATGTTCTTGAGTACTTTTTATAGACAGGGTATAAACATAGCACACACAAGTTATAATAGACAGGGTGTAAACTTGATATCTCTTTGATCACAAGAGAAAAGAACACAACTTGAACACATGTAAGAAGAGGTACCTAAGCTGTTCAAGAAATATGTGTCAGTATAAGACTCTATTTTTTTCAAAATTGAAATGTTTAACTTTAAACTTAGAAATTTGTGGCTAGTAAATAACAATTGGAAAATCGCAAAACTTGTTCTGAATTTAATAAAGTATGACTGTATTGTGTTTATATAATGTGACAGTCCTATTCAAAGAGCTTATAAATACTTAAAGGTAGATTTCACAAATTGAGTATATGTCATATTCTTATCATCACTATGGTATTATTTTTCTCATTCTATTTTATCCTGTCCCATTCTAAGATAATTTGCATGATATCAAAATATGTGTAACGCAATTCGTGTGATGAAGGGCACACTGACACATAGTACTTGCATTTTTTCTGTAACTTACTTCTACTTCTGTGCATACAGGCACACCTGCAGGACAGGTGTGAAGGCCAGAGGGCAACCTGCAGGAGCCAGTTCTCCATTCACCATTGAAGTCATGTTCTCAGGCCTTATGACAAGAACATTTATCTGCTTAGCAATTTCCCTGGTTCTTCTGTTGTTAGGAATTAAATTTTCATGATCATACCATATAATGGGTTTCATTGTGGCAAGCATGATTTGTATCACTATACTTAGTTCTCATTTACCCCCAGCTTGCTTGGTCAGCTTTTCTCCTTTCCTGCTAACCATTTTCCTTTTCCCCATAGTCCTCCCCATTTTCACAGTGTAGCCAAATGGAACAGTTCACCTTTGTCTTCCAACCGTTCAGGAAAAATTACCGGTGTACTCACTACTGATACATGGGACATTTTCATTGTTTCCTTAAGAGAATAATTCTATTTCATCTTCTCGATCAGTCTTCCAATGATTAAGTGCTTTAGGAGTTAGATAGGTGTCCAGTTGCATGATGATGGTAGTTCTGAAAGAGCTGTTGCTATACAACATTATTTTTGCTAGCAGTGTTCACACAACCAGTAACAATATTACTATTGAGATAAAGTTTTTAAAAGTAGCTACCCATTTCAGTTTTCAGTGCTGGAAAGCAGCTTTAGGCAATATTTGTTCTTTTTTCTTGGTATTCAGTAGATTTGGGACAGAGGATGTTGGGCCTCATGAGGCCTGGGTATGAGGATCAATGTAACTTCCTAAGCCTAATTTGAGTTTGGTGAGACCTAGTGTAACTTCCTGAGCCTAGCTCGAATTTGGAGACCTGTCTCTGGCTACCCACCTCTAACCAGCCACTGCCAATGTATTGGCCCTTGTTTCTTGCTCCTCCTGAACTCATCTCAGGTTTCCCACCCCCAGCTCAGCCTATATTAGTTTCTGCCTGATGCAATTAAATGAGATCCTACTTTGACAGACTCCTGACTCAGTGTGTGTGTTTCTCCCTGGTGGATATGGGGGAGGTCTTGGTCATACAACACTCACTATCCAGTTCAGCCCGAGGGAAAGTTGGGCAGATCAGGCTCTGCCCCATCCTTTCTGCCAGAGAACCTGGCAAGAGGATATAAAGAAAAGTAAAATGAAATATTTGCTGAGTCATTTCAAAGTAGAGGGAGACATGTAGGTGATGCTGTGGAACCAAGTCCGTTTAAATTTTGGCCTGATAATAACAGTTACAGTGCCATCATTAGATAGCTTTACTTTCTCTAAACTACAGGAAACCTGAATCTAATGAAATCTCATGAGATCAAGTATCTAGGAGGTTGCAAAGCTCTTTCTTTTACACAGATTTAATTCCACAAACCACAAATAGAAACATAGAAACTAAAGAAATTTTATATTGTTGGAGTAATTTTTCTAATGTAAAATAAATAATTTTAAAGGAATGGAAAATAACATTCTCAGATGAGTTAATGACTGTGTTTATAAAATAAGTATAAAATATTTACAGGATAAAAGAAGCAAAGAAATACAGCCCCCCCCCACACACACTAACCCCTCTCCCCAACATCGTGTAGATGGTGACTAAAGAGAGAGAAACAAACAACATGATTTCTTGATTTCTTTTTACTTGTTATCATTACATGTAGTATGCATGGGTATGTGCATGTGGGTGTAGGTGTCCATGGAGGCCAGAGGTTTTTGGATTTCTGCAGAACTGGAGTCTCAGCAGCTGTGAGTCAATTGACTTTTGTGATTGAAATCATAACTGTCCCTCCTGGAAAGCATTTTTTTTTGGTGAGGGTATATTTCTAAAAGGATTTCAAGAAAAATCTGGCTATTTCCCAAGAATAAATATTTGTTCACATCACGAGTGCAAACCCAAGTAGACTGTGTCTCTCTCTTTAAATTATTTTGCCTCATTGTTCTGTTGCCCGATGTGAAGCTTTCCCTCTGCTAACTAGCATCCATGGTGGTGCTTTCCATGGCATCAGATGAAAAAAATAATCCTTA
>JAQHUG010000139.1:2876983-2900002 GCA_028555095.1 Dicrostonyx torquatus | reverse complement strand
TCTTCATCAACTCCATATCAGACAGAGGAGTAATCTCCAAATTATATAAAGAAATCAAGAAATTAGACATCAAAATATCAAGTAAACCAATAAAAATAGGTACAGATCTAAACAGAGAATTCTCAACAGAAGAATTCCAAATGGCTTAAAGACACTTAAGGAAATGTTTAACATCCTTAGCCATCAGAGAAATGCAAATCAAAATGACCCTAAGATTTCATCTTACACTTGTCAGAATTGCTAACATCAAAAACACCAATGACAGCTTGTGCTGGAGAGGATGGAGAGTAAAGCGAACACTCCTCCATTGCTGATGGGAGTGCAAACGTTTAATAAATTTTAAAAGAAACATTTTAAGAGTGGAGTAATTTGCATCAGTGATATGAAGCATGGAAAAGGATAGGTTTTTTGTTTTTTATTTATTTTTTTATTGGAAAATAATAGTTTGTTGGTCCAAAAGATTAGAGGATTAATATCTGTTGACTACATAGCAAGAGGTAAGTCCTCGTATAATAAGTTCTTGTATTTAAGTTAGCGGTGAATAAAAAAATGTAAAGGTAATTTATTTTAAAATTAATCTTAAGTAAACATGCCTAAAATTGTTGGAAAATGACTTGCACATCTTGTCATTGTTTTACCAGGCTGTCTAATGCACAACTTGAGGATTTGAGTTATATTGTATTTCTATGTCCCTTCCTGCTGCTATAACAAAAATGCTACTGGGCCTCTTAAAATTTGTAGAGACAGATGCAAAGTTGTATCCTTCTTATGTCAGTAGTCACTCACAAAATAGAGAGGCAGCTAGGACCAGCAGAAAATGATTTCATACAAAGCAAGAGGCCTCTGTGCTACAGCTCTCGTTCTAACACCTCTGTGTTTCTTTTTTATTTCTCTTCTTTTTCCATTTCTCTCTTGGTATTCTTTTAGTGGTTGTAATAAGTACTGTGTTTGTGTCCATTGTACTCTCACCATATATCCTGCTTTAAAGCATTGTGGTTGTCTCCAAGACTCATGGGCCTCTTGAACTTAGGATGGATTTTTATCACCATATTCTTGCCATGGAGCACAGTTCCCTGCTCAGGTTAGTGAACAGGTGCCTAGGTGATCAACTAATTGATGTCCATATAAAGCCTCACTTTCTTCCGTTGGAAGGCAATCCTGGCTGGTTGAGGTTGTAGTCTCTTATGGCAGCTCTCTCAAAAGCTCAGCAACATGAGAACTCCATTCCCCCTCAGCAGAACTTTCTGCCTTTACCTGCCCTTATCTGGAGAATGTCTCTGAGCCTTGAGGCTGACTTTATCTGAAAGCTGTCTCCATGTGTGAGTGCCTGCTTTATCTTCAGATTGAAGCTTGGAACAGATTCCTGTTAGAAGACTTGTACAAGGAGCTCTGCTATGAAAGACCCCCCGAGGGGAATCTACCTCAGGTGGGACCCGTTCCCAGAGATCAGCCGAGACCACCAGAGTGGATGCAATCAGCAAGAGGCTTTATTCAGATACACAGGTACCCAGGGCGACTTTCAAAGGACTTGCGCGCCTGGCTCAGGGTTCTAGGGATTTTCATAGGGGCAGGGTGGCAGAAGCGCGGGCACAGAAGCGAGATGCATGGTTACAGGGATTTCATTGGTTAATTTAAACAAGGCCATCATGAGGATGAGGTTATGTTCTCAAATACCAAGAATTTAGATAGAGGGCTGTCTCAGCTCTTATCTGGGGGGAGTAGCCGGAGTTAGACAGAGGGCTTGCTCAGCTCTTATCTGGAGGGAGCAGCCGGAGTTAGACAAAGAGCTTACTTGGGTCTTGTCTGGGAGAACAGCCGGTACTTTCCCGAGCCAGATATCTGACCACAGATATCCTGTTCGGCAATGGCCCGGGGACTGACTCCTCATTTAGGGCTGTCTCTTATCTGAGCTCTTATGGGTAAGTGCAAGCCTTGCAAAATGGCATTTCTGTGGCTAAGCTATGCAGAATGCCTAGAGCGGGGGTCTTTCAGCTATAGGACCCTACTGCCATAAATAAAGTCTTGTGATAGGAGTGCACTAGTTAATACAAATTAAGGTGTGTCCCCAGGCTCGCCAATCTTATATATTCCTTATACTCTGGAATAAAGTTGAGCTGTTTAAATGAAAGCAGTCTCCCGAAGGCCTGTCTCTATAGGTACTCATGGGTCATGTACAAAGCTTTCTCTTGCCACTTCTGCCCCTTTGTCCTTGCAGATTGTGGCCGACAGGCCTAGGGAAAAAGGAAATCCCCACACTCTTTATTGATGAATACTAAAAATTAGAGTTGGCCATATGGTTAGATAAAAATGACATTATAAAGAAATGGCAGCATGACTTTTGCTTTATTTGTCTATTGGCTGCAATCAAAATAGGACCAAAGACAATCCAGTTATCACAAATATTTATTAATTTCCAGAATCAACTCAGGAAGTCAATCTGTTCTGCAAACATTAACATAAAAATGTGTCCAAACCGATTTTCCATGATTAGCATTTATCCTTCTGCCTTGTGCACTGTGGAGTATCTCACTTTTCTCTGACCTGTGGAGGATATCTATCTTTGTATGTTTGTTTCTAGTTCAAAGTGGATAATGTCTGAGAGTTTTGTGTTTATCATCCTTGCATATCCAAACTGCTTAGTGCTGAAATAAATGAGTTAGTCACTGGCCCCTGACCTCCTCTGTAACTGATGCTGGGGAAGCAGATGTAGCCACTGGTGGAGAGAAAAGATAATGTTATCTGTTTCGGTACACATACAGTCTCTCACGGGAACTGTGAGTGGCCTAATGATGGCATTCATCATCCTCCACATTTTTCCTGGGCACACTGACGTGTTTGAGATCTCTGGCTCTTGTTAGAATTAACTTGAATTCTTCATGATACCACATCTCTCGTGGGACATGCTGTCACTAATGAGCCTTCCTTCAGGGTTTCTCATGTGGCATCTATAAAGGGTCACAGCCGCAACCTGTTTTGCGTGAAAATAGCCTGAGGGAATGGAATAAGATAAAATTTAGCAACACCGGTTCAATGCACAATGACTTATGAGTCATTCTCTCTCTTTTTCCAAGTCAGGCTGTAATGTTATTCATAAAATGATACTAGCTTTCCAAACATTTTTACTAGTATTTGGCAGATTTAAGGGACATCTTCTGCTTAGTATGACATTTGTGAGAAGAGGTAGCAAGAAGACTTTTGCTTACTTACAGGTCTCCAATCTGTGAATCTTTAAGATTGATCTATCTCAGGAAATGTAGGCTGTATTTTGTAAGCTTCCAAACTCCTTACTTTGGCTGCTTCATATACAAGTTAACTAGTAGACATTCAACTACAGTTTTGTGAATGGAATGCAACCAGAGGACTTGAATGAAAGTGCATACGGTCATGTGATAATAATTTTGTTTATTAGATAGAAAGAACTGTAAAAGGTAAGAGATCTGAATAATTAAATGCAAACATGTTTATAGCAAGTGTGGCCTCGAACTAGAAGGCAGTCTCTTCTAATCAATTGGGAATTGATCTTGACACATCCACTTAGTGAAATTCAGGACTCCTCTGACATGGTGGAGGAGCATGTGTGAATATCATTATTCAAACGTATTTTATTTTTCATGTGCATGTGGTTGTTCCTCTTGATATTTTGGTGCCATTCTATGGGAGGCTGAGGCAATGGCTCAGTTTGTACTACTACAAGCGTGAAAACCCACACTTGGGCCCCTAATACCTTTGCAAAAAGTCAGGTATCATGCCGCTTATCTGTAACCCTAGGGCTGGGAGTAGGAGGGGTGGATTTGGGGAAGCAATAGGCTAGTCTTCCTAGTTTCCCAGTGAGTTCTAGGGCCAAGGAAAGACCTCGCAAATATGTGGTGGAACAAATTCAAAGAAGACACCCAGGGTTCTTTTCTCTCTTCTTCATACATGCCCACACATGTGCATGAGCAACCACAAGCACCCCTTCGCACACTACATACACTACACACATACACAAAACTTAAAAGTTTTAAATTCAGCATTTTTATACATGTGTGCATTTGTGTCTTTCCTACCTTAACTTAGGACTAGAGGGGAAGAGATGACTCTTGACTGTTTGGTATTGGAACATTGGGATTGATCTCTTTCTAATTATGATAATCAGTTTGAAAAAAAGAAATAAATACTGGTTATGAAGGCACTCTTTATCTCTGCATAAAAAGAACATAAATGGAATTATATGTCCTATGATGCATATTTTCTTTTAAAGAAAGTAATTGTATTGTTCTATGTGTAATGGACAGTGGCAGAATGAACAGCACCATCGTAGGAACTGTAATTGTGGGATTAGGTATGTGAGAATTAATGTAGAAGTCACAGCTTCATCATGAAAATCATAAATCAAAATCTCTATTCTTCCATTTTTTCTTTTAAAGTTTTACCATTGTTAGCTACAAGCAAATTTCTGCAACTGAGAGCTACATTGCTCCACTCAACCAAGTTGTGCCAGAAACATAATCCAAAAAGTAATTTGTCTAACCCCCTGGAGTGATAAATGCCCAAATATGGTTCATTTTCCCTATCGGTACATTTTGCTCCATGGAACAATAGAGGAAGAGGATAATTCAAACTCATTGGTTTGGAAGAATTACTGAATTATGTAAAACGCTTTCATCTAATTCATGTTCATTCTTTGACTTTTATTACTATTAATTGTTTTTTATATTTTCTAGTGTTCACTCTCATAAATGACATAAAATGACTGTTCTGTGTATTTCTCCACCTAGTCCGTTGTGTATTCACTCTTCTTCCTTCTGGACAACCCACATACTTTCCCTCTTAATCCTTATTTCCTGCTTTTCTTTCCCATCTTTTCTCTATTTCATAAATATAGCCTTACATAATTTTAATGATCTCTGTGGACATGATATCCCAAATTCCTTTCCTAGTTACATTTCTGACATTGATTTCCCCCTCATTTAACCTATTCCTGTCTTAACACAGACTACTTTTATTTCATACAAATCTTAAATATCATAGATTACATTGTCGTATCCTGTTTCATAACCCCAGTGGTTACTAAAGTTAATGATATGCTTGTTCTTAATTGACATTGAAATGTAATATAGCATTCATAAACATGCCTATGCAGCAATTGTTAATGATATTTTAGTTATCATTTTACTCTTAGAGTCATATAGAAATAACATGCAGTATCTTGAACAATGGCCCAAGGATTTGTTTACTGAATTATGAACCTCATCACTACCATAACCATACTTTACTATAACTTGGCAAATATAGAAACAGTAAGAATATTGTTGATATAGACATATATATAATTGAATTGCACCTATAAATGAAAAAATATTGTGATATATAAATATATTTCTGTAACATTATTTGGGGAGAAGTAGATTTCATGATTAATATCAAAAAATTTCATATTCATATAATATATATATATATATATATACATATATATATGATAAACTGGAATTTTTCTTGAACTTCTAGACTTGGGACCTAATGGAAAGTACACTATGTGAAGAAAACACCTAGCCTATGCTCTTTAGTTGTGTTGCCCAGCACATTAATAAATCTGTCATTCATAAAGTAATTGCCCTTGAAAAGAGTAAAATCCTAATTAGAAGAATGTGAAGTAAAATGGCAGGATAAAGAGAAAGGAGAAGTAAGATCCAGTGACCCACATTAATCATCCCACAGTGTTGGGAGATGAAAGCAGGAAGGAGTAGCTTCAGCCTAGGAAAGAGTGACAGGACTGTCTAAATAACACAGTGAGACTTTGTTATAAATATACAACAGTTAATTGAATTGTACTTATAAATGAAAAAATATTGTGATATATAAATATACTTCTGTAACAACATTTGGGAAGAAGTAGATTTCATGATTAATATCAAAAAATTTCATATTCATATAAAATTATATAACCATTAAAGGAATATTTATTATAGCTTTATTTTATAAATAAAACAATATGTAGGGAGGTCCATCAGCTCAGGTATGTAAATCCTAGTACTTGGAGGCTAAGGCAATAAGGCTGAAAATTCTGGGTTGCAGAGTTATTTCAATACATATATTATTACAAAATTAAAAAATAAGTAAAAACAAGGCTGGAAAAGGATCAGGGGGGAGTGATTGCCTGGCATGCTTGAGGACATGCTATGAAAATTATTCCCTGTAGCAGCAACTACAGAAACAGAACCACCATGGAGGCTACTACAACTAATTCTGATTATCATTGACTTAGATGGTATAAGGAAAGAAGAAATGTATGTTTTCCCATAATTTAGATTATGTCAAGAGATGTGTTTGATAATTTTTTTTGGTATTTGTATGGATAAAAAAGCAAATTTACATTTAATTTTTAGGTAAGAATTGTTGAAAGGCAACACAGAAACTCTTAATTTTACAAACATATTTTGATTTAGTGAGGCAAAGTAATTTATTACTAATAATAAAAGCGTGAGACTAATCACCTCAATTATAATATAAAGACACAAGATATTTGAAGTCGTATGTATGGTATATTATCTGTGTTATCGCTGTCATTAAGCTATATAATATTGTGCGAAAGGAGGTGGCTGTGTTACACTGCCCAGCGCCTGGAGCGGGCAGGCTGTGTTCCGGGCACCTGTCTAACTTAACCTCCGAAATGATTACACAGAAACTCTATTCATTGAAATGCACTGCCTGGCCCATTATATGTAGCCTCTTCTTGGCTGACTCTCACTTCTTGCTTCAACCCATATCTAATAATCTCTGTATCACCACAGTTGGTGGTCTTACAGGGAAAGACTCAGCATGTCTGACTCTGGTGATTTTATGGCTGGCGGCTCTCTCTGACTCAGCCTTATCTCTCCCAGAATTCTGTTCTGTCCTCCCCGCCTAAGATTTTGCCCTATCAAAAGGCCAAGGCAGTTTCTTTATTCAATCAATGAAAGCAACACAAATAAGAAGCACCTCCCACACCAATATAATATATAATGTTTGTCTAGTTATATCTTATCAGATATTACTTTCAATTTGCGTATTTGAATAATAGTACTTAAGTACGTATTTTCCAGATTTATAAGCATATAACTGATAGCTTCAGGATTCATGTTGTTTTTCTGAGTACAAAGAGAGATTTTTATCATCATTTGGAATGGTCCTATTTTCTAGCTATCGAAAATGTTCACATATTCATGTTGATTACTCTATTGTGTCTAGAAATGGTGCTGGAGATGTTTGCTTAGTAATAATTATATTAATTATAGTTTTATTTGGAAAATAAGCATATTTACCTGTAAATCATTATTTAGCTGTTTGCAAGAGCTAATCATGTTTATGGACATTGAAAGCATCTCACTAAACTCCGTGCAAGAATTCCTTTAGAGATGGAAGGCCACACAATATTAATATTAATAATATTAATATTATTCAGAGAATATTAATTAATAGCCTTTCAGACTAAAATATATTAAATATAGATGTAAAATGCAAGATATTAAGAAGGCAAAAGCATTTCATCTTATTTAATGTTTTCTGTTTTTTTGCCTAGATTGTTTATTAGCTAATTGTCTCTTTGCAATGACAGAAACATCTTAGGAAAGAAAGGGCTTATTTTTTGTACATGTTTCATTATATTAGGGAAGGCATGGAGGCAGCAAAGCTTACAGGACACTGGTTACCCTGTGCCTATAGTTGGAAGCAGAGACAGGAATGAGTGCTAAATTGTCCAGTAATTTCTTCCTTTCATCCTTTTAATCAGTCCAGACTGGAGTTCATTGGATGATGTTACCCACATGTAGGATCTATGAGTTATGTCTGTCTATAAATGTTCTCAGAGACACAGCCAGAATCTTGTCTTCTAGGTGATTTCAGATCATGTTGAGTTGAAAATGAACATTAACCGATTCATCTTGTGACCTCGATAGGCAAACACTAAGCTAAGTTTGCTCACTGGTATTTTACAATCTCTTGGCAGGTTAGATTTTTTTTGGTACTACTACTACTACTACTACTACTACTACTAATAATAATAATAATAATAATAATAATAATAATAATATTATTATTATTATTATTAATACTCTTCATTCTGTAATTTCTACAGTTTTCAGTGAGATGAGATAATTCAAGGATATGACTAGAGAAAAGTTATTTAGTTGTAACAACCCCCAGAACTGGTGATTATCAGGACTTTTTCTCCATTTGAAGAGTTAAGTTTCATGAATTATTTAAAATGTTTGGAATGTTTCACTTATGTATAATACATGATAAGATTTTAGAACTACATAACTTTAGCCCTATTAAAAGTCATCATAAAAAATATGCCCTAGGAACAATAAATTTGATCAAGAATTGAACAGATCTACTTTTACTCTCATTTATTACCTAAAGACAGAATCATTTTAGCATTATTAATATAACTGGGGTAAGAAGAAATACACCTACTTTAACACTGCAGAGGTTCAGCATGTTCTTGTGAAGGAATACATACTGAAAAGGAGGATACAATTTTTGGATGAATTCCACACTTATATAAAGGCATTCTTGCTAGAGCAAGAGAGATAGTTCAATGCATAAGAACACATACCCAACTTTGGTTACCAGCATCATGCACATTAGGTGGCTCATGACCGACTGTATTATCAAGAGGAAATCAAACTCTCTTCTGATATTCTGGGTACCTTCACTCATCCAGACATAAAGACAAACAATTACAAAATCATATATATAATGAAGCTTATAACTCTTCAAATGGCAGGAATTAGGACTTTGTATTTTTCATTTATAGTGAATGAAATTATGGTTTATTGTACAAAATACAAGGAATGAGAACTCCCAAACATATTTTATTGGTGTAATTATAGTGCCAAGACAGCAGCCACTTAAACAATAAAACATCTGCCTTGATAAAAGAGGATGAAGGTTTTCTCTACATCCAAAAGTCAAATCTCCTAATTCTTCTGAATCTCATGTACTCTCCCACACCAATCCAGAGTTTTATTTTACTGTATTATTTATCAATATCACCTGATCTAAATATTTTTCATATAATCAAAATACATTTTAAAGTTTACCAATAGTTCAAAGAAAATACACATCTAGTCCCTGTCTAACCCTCTATTTTTTCCTTCTCATTTTACCTTTTCAAAAAATGTATTCTATTGTCACAATATTCAGTACCCTACTGCTAAGCCTTCTTTGTGTTGTCAACATTAGCATTTCTACACACACACACACACACACACACACACACACACACACACACACATATATATATATATATATATATATATTCATATATCCCCTGATCATTTACCCTTAGTTGGGTTAATGTTAATAAACTCATTTTACCATTAAAGTTTCCCAATTGTTCAAACTTGTAGTTTTGTCCCACGAGAATATTGTCTATAGGCCGGGTAGTGGTGGCTCATGCCTTTAATCCCAGTAATAGGGATACAGAGGCAGGTGGATCTCTGTGAGTTTGAAGACAACCTAGTCTATAAGTGCAATTTCGAGGACAGGCCCCAAAGCTACAGAGAAACCCTGTCTCAAACAACAACAACAAAAACAAACAAACAAAAAAAAAAACAAAGAAAAAAGCATATTGTCAATAGTATTGCTAGGATTATCATCTAATATTGAAGTGTGATTGAATAATATAAGTTACGCAATGTTGTGTGAGCTGCTTCTCATGATTTATTTTCCACCTGTTACTTCTGCCAGGCTCATGTCAACTTCTGTATATAAATGCTTTCCATGAACTCCTTACAGTGGTCAAGCTACTATGTTTATTATTTCATCATTCTTGTCTTGTTGTTTAAAGCTAGAAATGGTTCTTAACAAAAACTACAAAGGCCTACAGATTTTAAGAAATGTAAAAAGAAATTTATTTTAAAGGGAATGTCTTTAGAAATATTAGATTTTATATTTATGAATTAAGATTAATCATCTGTAAGGTTTTTTAAATTTACATCTAGATAATTAACATAGTCTAAATGCATTATGAATAATAGAATGGACTGTAGATCAACAGAGATTGCAAGGCGAAATCTCACTTGACAAAGTCAAGGGGAGGAATGGAAATTAGGGAGCAGCAACAGAGTACAGACTTTCTTCAGAAATGGATTCATTGCCCACTGTTAAGCAGCATTGTGCTTGATTATCATTTAATGAATGGTTTGATTTAACTCATGCTACTATAATAGCTTAAAAGTCAATGACCTTGTCATGTTCTGATCAGCATTGCTGAGCTTTGATGAAGTGTATGTTTTGGTGAGAAGGTACTGTAGGATGAGAACAGTGTGGCTGAATCAATATTTAGGAGATGGTGCAAGAAAGAGTAATCTTTGTATTCACCCCCAATGTGTCATATATAAATGATAAAGAACATGTTAACTCAATGGAATAAAGTCATTTTTACAAACTCGTATATACTTCTGCACTGTCCTTTCTACTCGGTTTTGCTGAAGCTTTTTAATTTTTTAAAAATTTTCTGATAATTCATGTCAGTTAGTTTTTGAAAAAAGTTATGGAATCTGAATCTAAACGGCTTAAAAATACAATGTTCTCAAATTATTTTCTATATTAAAACTATCAAGCAATTTGTTTCCAGGATTACTTATTTCTGAATAAAAAGAATTATATTGTGTTTGCAAATGGAAAGTGTGTTACCATGGTCATTTAGAACTTAGCAGTGGACATTTCATAAGCTGCATTGCAATAATTTTAAATAACCAATTTTACACTCCTCAAAAAGACTGTATGCGGTTTGATAAGACAAAACATTAAAGATGCACATTCATACTTGTTTCTATTAAACCTTTATCATAAGAGCAACACATACATGTTGTGTGACATATCTTTTTATTCTTGCATTTTTCTGGAGGGAGTGATCTATATAAGTTGTAGTTGCAGAATAAATGTGTTCATAAATTCTAGTTCACAGACAATTTCACAGAGAACCATTTCTAGGTTCAATCAACCTCCTAGATGCACTTGATAAGCTTCAGTTATTGTTATTTTTTCTGTTTGGCAAAAGACTGCTATTTTAAGATTAAGTGAAAATTCAATATAAGCACTCACTGTAGAAGCACTCTTTCTAGTTGTCTCTGAATTATTCACAGTACTAACAGCATTTTTGGTAAAATTTTTTTGTAATTAGTAGTTTAGAGTTCTTGTTCTTTTACAAATATGAAGAATTCCAACTTCAATAACATTTGATAGTATAATTTTCCCCTGAAAGATGGCATCTCAAGATATGCCAAGTGATTCTTTGTGATATTGTTTTTATTAAAGACGTGACAATGACTCTTAAATCTACATGATTATTGAAAAGAGAAAATGCATTCCAAGGACACAACAGTTGAAAATTGGTGGTGACTATGGGGTAATTGAACCCTGCCTAGATTACCTGTATAGCTGAAGAAATGTGGATGGTTATATTTGTGCATGTAGGATTGGGATCCAAGAATACTGGCAATTGAGTGCCTTGAATGCTATTACATAGTCTCCAAGTGTCATTCAAAACCTAGGAATCAGTCACAGCCATGCCTGTAGAATGGGGTAGCTCAGCATACAAGTCAGTTGTGGACTAAGTTAACACTGCAGCAAAAGAGCCATGTAGAGCAACACAGCTTATCAGACTCCTGAGCTGATACCAAGGCTTCAGGTAAACTTCAGTAGATAATTAAACGACTTACTAGAAAAAAAGGTGTTCAATTTGGGCAATATTTTGATATGTGCTCAGACACTAAAAAGAATTTTAAACCTTCAATGTAAATTTATAAAGTGGCAGCTCCTGGGGTGTATGTTTAACCATTACAGTACGTAAAAATCAAGAATGAAGGGGAAAATGGTATGAGATAATCAGGAAAGAATAGGACATTAAACATTTATTGAAAAAGGTTATTAATCACCTGGCTGGATTTAGACTCTTTAGACTGGACTCACCATCTCTTATTTTCAGTTTTTAAATTTATATTTTGCTTTTATATTTATGATTATATTCAGCATTGCTTTTAAAGACTATGAGCCCACAATGCTGATGAAAACAAAGATTATTTGATATTTTAATACTGAAATAAATTCACCTCAATGTGGTTACTTTAAATGCTAGACATCTAAACAAAAATTACTTCAAAACTCTGAAAATTCCATTGATTTAAGAAAAACAAAAACTACTGAAGTCCATAGAGTTTTGCCACATGGATGTCAAGAAGGTCACATGACTGTGACTGTTCCCTCTGATAGGAACCACTTATAGCATTAGTGATGTCCTTACACTGTGGTCTCATTATAAAATGGCTTTAGTAGCAAATTGCAAAGTCTTAACATTAAAAAGTCTAATTTAAATAAAAATTTCAAACCCTTGGTAAGCAAAAGCAATCACAATTCTTTATATCACAGATATACAATATTAATAAAATGTTGAGTAAATTATAATGATGAAATCAAAGTGTAATAGAATCATTAGTTTTGGTTAGAAATTTTAGTTATAACTAGTTGCTTATATTTAAAGCAGCATCTCACCTGACAGATTATCATGAAGTGAAACTGACTCCAATGCATTTAGACAAATGACCTCACGTGATTTTGTTTATCTTATGTAAAGTGTAGCCATTAGGGAAAAAATGCCCATTTATATCAAATACTGACAAACTGTCGTCTGTGGGCCAGTTCTCATGACCTGCTACAGTAAAATCAGTTATTTATGCATGCACCTAAAGTTTTCTAATACATAAACACATATGCATATTTATTCTATATAACATGATATACAGATGTTATACATATAGTGTATGCAATGCTATAATGCACACTAAAATAGCACATTAAACACAGCAGTCATCTCCTATAGCTACTTTTCCTTATTTTGTGTTGCAGAGTTAGGGTTTATAAAGAGGTTTCTATTCTTTTATAGACTTGCAGTTTTAGAGAAGCACTCAGGCTTTAGACATACCCAAGTGAAGATTTTTTTTTTTTAAGAATTGTCTTCTTTCCTCATTCTCTGCAATTTCTCATTACATATGAAGTATATGGTGCAATATTTTTAGTTATAATCCACAACAGATTTACAACTGAGATAGTTACTCCTTTGGATCTTTAACACATGACTTTCTGACACACTTCTGTTTAATCACTTTTCAGGTTTCTTCACAGTTCATGTTTGATGCTACATATGTTATCATGCAGTATTCTTCTCCTGTATTATTTCATTGATGATAATATTTTCTAAGTTCATCTATACTGTAATAATGACAGAACCTATTTTTATTATATATCAAAATTTATTTACACATCTCTCTATCTATTAGTGAACATTATGTTGTTTTGTAACCCCACTGTTGTAGGTGATAAATCTTCAGTAAAGATTAGAGAGGAATAATTATCTGAACAGCTGATTTCATTTTAATTTCTTTTTTCCTTTTTTATTGAAAATAGATTTTTTCATACAATGTATTATGCTTACAGTTTTCCCTAAACTCCTCCAATATCCTCCCTATCTCCCCTGCTATCTTAATCTTTCTCTCTCTGTCTCTCTATGTCTCTATCTGTCTCACTCTGTCTCTGTTTCTCCCTAGATTTCTTCTGCCCTTCTCTCCTTAGAAAATATATAAGCATACAAAGAATAATAATATAATAAAATAGAAAGAAACAAACTGGAATAGAAGAAGACAAACATAAGAAAAATATTCCAGGGCAAGGCATGTAACATGTATGCGCAAACAGGAATCCTATGACCACCAAAACCAAGAAGCCATGTTAAAAATAACTATTAATGTTAAATTAAAAAAAGCCCTGACAGAACAGTGTATCAGAAAATTTCCCAGTATATACAAACAAAGATTTAGAAGATACCAAGAAGAAGAAAAAAATTACTTGACGAAGCATGATATGAAGAACTTCCAAAGGTGCCATTGAGTTGATTTTGTGTTGTCCATCTACTGCTGTGCATGAGGCCTGCCCTTGAGAATGGTTCTATTCCCAGTGAGACTCCCTTGAAGAAAACTAATTTTTTTGTGAATAGTTATCAATTGGAGATATCTTCTATGGTAGGGATCAGAGACTGTGTCCACTTCTGTCAGCTGGGACCCCATCTGGCTTATACCCATGAAGATTGTGTGCATGCCACAGTCTCTGTGAGTTTATAGGTACATAGGTACTGATGTGTTTTGAATGCTTTGTTTCTGTGGCGTCCTCCATCCCCCTAAATCTTTACATATTCTCTTGCTCAGGGTTCCCTGAGCCATGAGGGGAAGAATTTAATAAAGACATACCATTTATAATTGGGTATTTTATGGTCTCTCTGAAAACATTCTAGCTGTGATTCTCTGTATTTGTTACCATCTACTGCAAGATCTAGATTCTCTGATGACAGCTGAGCAAGTCACTGATCTGTGAATGTAGCAGAAAATCATTAGGAGTCATCTCTTTCCTTTTGAAGAACATTAGTTTATAGTTCCCCCTTGATCCATGGCTCACCTAGTTTCAAGTTCTTAGCCAACTAAGCACCATCAGGGTTGGGTTCTGTCTCATGGGTTGAACCTTAAGCTCAATCATATATTGGTTGGTAAGTCCTACAAGATTTGTTCACTGTTACAAAAGAGCATCTTTCAGGCAGATCATCACTGTAGATCAAATTGTTTACAGCCAGGTTAGTGTTTTCCTTTCCTCTTTGGCTCTGTGAAGTATACTTTCTAGATCATGAACACTAGTCAGTATGGATGAAGGCTCTAGCTGGGCACCAGCTCTTCTTCTCTGTGTTCAGTTAGTTGCATAAGTGTTGTCTTCATCAGTAGACCCTTACTGTCAGTTTGTGGAGAGAAAAGCAAGAGCCTCATAATAGCGAACTTGTTTGAGGAGTTCCATGGAGGCTACATTGGACAACAACTAGTTTAGATATAACTCACTCCTACAACTTGACTTTTCCTTTGGTGACATGAGATGGGGCTCCGTCTCCCCTGTTATTTGGTGATTTCATTTAGACTGTTCTCTTTATGTATGGACTTTAGGAAATTTCTATTCTTTTAGGTTTCCATACTGCTCAAATGGCCCTTTGTTTTGGCCCCTTATATTCATTCTCTTGCCCCCTTTCCTTCTCCTCCCTGTTTCATCCTCATGGTCCAGTCCCTCTTCTAGCCCATAGAGGAATATCTATTTTCCACTTTCTATTATATATGAAGAGTAGGGATTGCTGAATTAAGTGACTGTCTCATCTTTAATTTCTTTGGAAAGTTTTATGGAGTCTTCCTAAGAATGACCACACTGACGTATATTTCCACTAAATGTGTACATTCCTTTCTTCTATTTTCTAAGAACATTCATACTTACTTACATTTTAATTAAAAGTATATATTACTTTCCTTCTCCTTGTCTAATAAAGAGCTAACACTTTTATTTCTGATTTTTCCACAATAGTCATCTGTATTGGAATAAAACTGACTCTGTATATACTGTACTGTTATGGATACTCTATATTGTGTTGCAGTTGAGTAATTCAAAAGACCAAATACTGTCAAAGCCTAAACTATGAACCATTTGGCCCTTTATAGATAATCCTTGCAGATGTATATCTTCATTCTTATCTAACATGCACACATATATTACAGCAGTCTAAGCCATGTCTTAAAACTATTTGGACTTTTACCAGGATACCTGATTTCTAGTCTTTATACTAACTACTCCAACTGTCATCAGAGAGCAAGAGAATGGGACATCTGATACTGTTAAAATATTATAAGTAGTGATGAATATGTTTGGAGTGAGCATGTTCCTAGAAACAGCAACGATTGCCCATGGTGTACCATTGCATCAAATTCATGATTCGATCAGGCTAAAGCAATAGAAAATTTTAATTTGTAGTGTAGCTTGTTCTAAACACCGCAGGTACAGCGGACCTGCTGACATCAGGTTGCACAAGGTTTTCATTAAGGATGTACCACTTGAGCTTTAGTTCATCAGAATCATTCAGAACTTAAAAAGAGACAGAGCCCTAGGTCTCCATCTCACAAATTCACATTGAGTAGTACTAATGGAGAGGACAAACCAATTTGGATTCCTTCTTTGAGAATTAAAGTGCAAGTATTTACTTAGTGATAAAAAATACAAAGATAGTCATGGGGGCAAAATACACATAGAAACTGACACAGAGACAGAGAAAGGGAGGGAGGGGAGGCGGGGAGGCTGGTAGCCTCAACGGTTACAGAGGGGAAGCAGGATGAAGTCGGTCATGATGTTTGTGAGGACATATGGCAACCCACCAGGCTGGCTCTCCTTAGACACAGGCAGTGAGGACACACCCCTCTTTTCCACAAATGCTCTACAGGTTATCTGTAATAAGAAAAGACTGGACTAGTAAACCTCCTGCCAGGACTCTTCCTCCTCCTGTTGGGATTGCCCATTGAACTGTCTAGGCCTAGCAGCAATATTCCAACTGCAGGTGGTTAAAAAAAAAAAAGCAACGGCTGCTTCACTATGCAGCTGACATTGGACCTTCCTCAGTGACCTACTTGATATTATTACACATTTCTCATAACACTTCAGATGGGATGATTATACCATAACTATTCCAAAGAATGTTAAATTCATGCTATTAACTGATTTATTTCTATATTCATTTCATAAAGTTATATATCTTTTGAAATTTAATAATAATAAATAAAAACAATGGGACCCACATTAGATATGTATTAAACCAAACAATGCACATGTTATTTATCCTAATTTTTCTTAATTTTAGAAGGTATTTGTTGTCTAAACCTTTTATTCAGGTTATAATAACAATTTAGTTGTATATCTTGATTTTTTTGTTATCATTCTCCTCTAGAACCTGAATGGAAAGAAATGTTCTCACAGTACTAATACAGTGGTCACTACTCACATGACGGCTAAGTATCTGAGGAGAGCAAATGTAAACATTATTGTCATTTGATTTACATTTATGTAATGGATTTTCAGCATCATCTAGAGAGCAGGAAGTGAGGTGTTATTTTTGTCACTGATTCTGTGTGACGAGCTGGAATAGTATTTGAAATCTGGTTTTGTTCTTTTAAACTTGAAACTAGGTAATATGTTCCAGACCTTCAAGTTTTAGCCTCATTAACTGCTCCCTTTGTATGACTGGTTTAATTGCAAAAATAAAGTTGCCGTTGCATATTCTGGGCCTATTGGCATACTCTTTTTTCTCCTGTGTTATATTTTTTCAAGGCTGTAGGGTTTTGTTTTGTTTTTTACATAAAGCTTACCCTTCTGTAAATGATGGATGTTGTCAGAAAATTCTCAGTGTGTGAGCAGTCTCCCATGAAATCATGGCATTTACCTAGAATATAATCTAATGTATCTTCTATAAATCTTTAATCAAGTATATAGCTTGTTGTGTTTTCTTAATAAACCAGTAAGCATAGAAAATTTACAGCCATTATTTCATGCTGTTTTAATCCATAAAATAGAGGGAAGTAGTTGTTATTTTATCCATCTGCAGCAAATGAGGTAATTTTAACAAGACTTGGAATAAATACATTGAATATGATACCTATTTTTCAGCTGGGCCTGGCATCCAACTTCATGAATAAAAAAGATGTCATTTATCATATGGTGATAGTCATATACATCATATTTATCATGTCTGTAAAGGAGTAAGTTATCTCTTGGAACTGTGTTTTATTACTACATGGAGAATAAAGAATATGAATCTATTATAATCATGCTAAGCATATACACAGAATATACTTATTTTAAGTTTATCTTTAATTTTATAGGAACATATATTCACTACTATGTGGTTTTAAAATGTTGACATATTTGATATTTCAAATCAGGAAGAATTTATAACTCTGTCATTGTGTTAAATATCTGTTTTAAAGATACACTTAAAACCTATGAATCTTAAATTTATCAAATTGAAAGAAACTTGAATTAATCCTATGACTTACTTGACAATTTTGCTAGTTTCCTAAGAAACTGTGTTATTTGAACATTTTTCATTAAAGATGGTATTATTCCTAGTTTAGGTATACATACTCCATACATATATTCAGGGAGCTTGACCAAGAGAATTTTGAAATTGGGGATCACCCGGTGGCAACATAGCCTGTCTTTTCAAGGGAAGAGAATGGGGAGAAGACAAAGATTATGTTTGGAGTTTTTAGCTTAAATAGCATCTAGCTACTAAACATCTCTTTTTAATATGCACTGAAATGCCTTAAACACATAGCTTCAATAGAAAGACTATGCAGAGAATATCGAGACTGGTTCTTCTTCCAAAAACCTACCTGTCTTTTATCAACACCAAGGTCAATGGATTTACACTGAAGTATTCAGTCACAATAATTTTCTCAGTACCATATACTTCATCAATTTGTAATACCTCCATAGCACAGGAGGAGACATACACACAGTGTTGTATCAACAAGGAAATACAGAGAATAAGAGGTAGAGCAAGGAACGGTATTAACCCCTTGTAAAGGACACCAATAGTATTGCTTATCTATGAACAACTTAAATGCAGAGAATGTACTAAAGTCTAACACTTTAGACTCACTCATGAAAGAATAAAAGGAAAAGTTTTGAATTCTATAAAGAACATGTAATAATTCAGTCACATTTTAGTGTTATAGATTTGCTAATGTCAAATAACAATCAAGAACATCCCAGGCTGAGACTTGGTTTCTGGCAGACATCAAGCATGAAATGTCTGTATGATTGAATAAATGCATTAATCAACAAATGATCTCATAGACAGACTTTACATAAAACATACATATATTGCTTCAGACACTTGAAATACATGGAAACTAAAATTGTGACTCTTGAAAGCCGCAAAGATAGCTTTAATTTTACCAGGAATTTTTTAATAATGTAGGTAGTGTTTCCCTTTTTGGAAGTACTTTCTGCTAAATGTATTTCAGCCCTAAAATTGAAGGGCATTTTCCACCATGGTATCTCCCCTGCCAGGTAAGTAGATCCAACAGTTTTCAAATGTAGCATTTTTGCCTCTGTTTTAAAAATATATCCAGGATATATGTGGTTAATACACAAATAATTTTATTAAACATGAATCTCTTAGGTATGGAATCTGAGACAGTTTCATAGATAGGAGACTCCTACATACCATGCCCCTAGTATAAATTATGTCAAATAAAATACACCTATGTAGGAGTAAACATTTTCTAAAACCAGCTGTTTACCTAACCTAACTGTAAATGAGATCATAGTTATCTCTCATTCTCTACTCATCCAGCAATACAGAGAGCCCCGTTCTTTGGCTGACTACTCAAAGAACACGGCTTGAAAATTAAGGAAACTAACGAACTCACTGAATGTGTTCTGAGAGAAACACCCAAGGCCACTTTATTGTTTTAGAGTATTGAGATAATGAACTCTGAGGAACTGCAACTTCCCAAGGAATATCATGTTGAAGAAGGGAGAGGATGGTTCATAGTGTCTGCAGAATGGCAATATGTCTGCCCGGAAGAGATTTCAAACAATTCTGACTTAACAGAACACATTGAAGGACAGACTGGAACAGACACAGTGATGGGCTAGACCTTACCTTGACCAAACTGCTTAGCTATGCATACCTCTTCCCTGTTTCAAATCTAAGTCTTTTGTCAAGACCAAAAAAATAGACTGCAGAGATATATTTGGGGTGTCACTGAGATCATTGTTTACACTTCCTCTCAATGTAGTCATGTTGAATAAATATCCTTTCTCTCCTTTTTACTGTTTCTTGTCTCTTTAGTTGGCCTTTTAAAGATGGGTGGCAGAATGTAACTTGCTGTTGATGCCAGGTTTTGTATCTCTGGTTAAAAGAAATCCATGGGTCTGCAACTAAAATTAGAAAGTTTTTTTTTTTTTGCTTAAATGATGATCAATTAACTCTTTACCTCCAGAAACCCCAAGTAAGAAAATAGAAGGTGAGAGAAATCTCTGAGTCTGTGAGGAATGGAAAAACTTCAACATGTGGTGAAGATGAATGATTCCCAGGAATCAGCTCAAATTTGCCATATATCTGTAAAGAAATGCAAGCCCCTTAGATGGTTGCTATTAATAGGAGGACAATAAAAAACACCTTCTAACTACAGAAATGAAGTTTATACATCAAAGAGAAGTACAGTTTTAATAGAAACATTAAAAAGTGTGTTTGTAACAAACGAGTCTTACACATTGCTTTTTTTTTGTAAATAAACCATATACTTTACAAATTACATGATTTGTGTGTGGATATATAATTATTTATAAGATTCCAATATCAGTATTAATATTAAACACAATAAACACTTTAAAAGCACTGGATATATACATGTAATGTTAAACTAAAAGAAACTCAAAAAAAAAAAAACCCAGCCTTTGTCTTGAACTTTAAGATTGGTGGTTTAGAAGGAGATGACATAAGTGCAAACTTAGATGTGCATTCCAGTTTGTGACTGGTAAATGTCTCCAGGAGAGTGGATGAGGAGAATTCAGAACAGTCTACATGAAAAGGCTAATGTTTTAAATGGGATAAGTTTCCATTAAAGAACAGGGAATTCCAGACAGAGGAGATATACATGAGGATATGATATAGGATGGGATCATAGACTCGAAGAGACCTGAGACTATATCTCTTCATTTGCTAGTAGTATCAGTAGAAAGTATTACTATAAAATATAATTGCCAAGAATCACACTACCTACTTGTGTGTTTCTGTAAAAGTATACACTTTCACAATGGCTCACAGGGAGTTATAAATAACTTGAATTTGGCAGATAGGATTGAGGTTCCAACAGACATTTGTTATGTGGCACTCAAAGCCAATCAGATGAACAAGGTCACTTATGGAAAGAAAGGTCACACTCAGACCCATGAGGACACTGATATTTAGAGTTCCAGTCTTTACAGAGCAGTCAAGTAAGATAAGAACAGAAAAATGTCCATCAATTTTAGCAATTTTGAAGCCATTGTTAACCTTTGCCAGTGCAGTTTAAACATATACAATGAAAAGGGCAGGCACAAAGGGGGAGGAAATCAATGAGAGGAGGTGATGCTGTTTTGTTTGCCCTGCATGCTCTCAGGGCTTAAAAGGGCACTTGATCTACAAGGAACATTTGCCATTTGTTTGTATTTTCATTGACAATGCAAATCTTTCAGTAAGACATAACATACAAACAACAAAGAATAATGTCCATAAGTGTTCACAGGCTGCAAACACCTAAAAATGAAGACCCGGTGTGTCTCACAAAAGTCTATCAGGCACTTTGTTTATGGCCAGTGATGCCTCAGAAAGTAACAATATAAAATGTTATATGAAATATGATATTTATGTGTTTGTGGGATTGATGATCAACTTACACTACTGAAAATCAGTAGTCAGGATTTAAGGATGAGTCTATACCATGCTGGCTTTCAAGTGATGTGTTTGCAGTTCACCACAAATACTTTGACTATAATGATGATGAAACCAGTCTTGTTCCACATGCAGGCCTATCCATTGAGAGGACATTAGATTTCAAAGAAGGCATCAGAATGAAGAGTAATAACAAATGGTCCATTATAATAGCCTGGACATATCCTTACAAAATGATATCTTACCAAATATATTTTTTTCTGAATTTTTAAAGTCGTGCTTTCATCAGTCTTCCAAAGCAGAGTAAAATTATTCATGTACTCTATCATTCTGCCTACCTTCTACTTCAGTGAAAGACCATTTCACAATTCAGAGATTAACATGGTCAAGTTCTACTCTAGAACGTGGTACTTCTCTTCCATCCTATTTTGTCATTTGGCTTTGTGGCCTCTCTAAATTTCATTGAAATGATATCTGTAAAAGTATAGTAATGGTGGTTCATAATAACCTTACATTCTAATATAGTCATCTAGAGTTGCTGGCCTAGGGTGGGCTTTGCCTTTTCTATGGAATGTATGGCATAAAATATAACTGTGCTAGCCATGGACTCATACAGTGAAGGCTTTCCTACAAAGTAATGATTCTTTAATATTCAAGATCATTCCCTTTAGAGGCAAAACTAACATCAGAAAGAAAACTGAACATTAATTTTGTCATGATTTTTTTTCTTGTTTTCCTTTTTAAAATTCTGCCTGGGAGCTTGAAAGGTAACTCAGTGATTAAGATCACTGACTGTTCTTGAGAGGGACTCAGTTCAACTCTAAGTACTCTTATGGTGGCTTTCAGCCATCAGTAAGTCCAGTTTGAGGAGCTCTAACACCATCTTCTGTATTCTGTGGGCACCTGAACATGCATAATGCACGTAAATATATTTAGGCACACATATATATATGATAAATAAACTCAGGATATTTTTAATCCAACTGAAGAAATCCCAAGTTGCCTGACTGCAAAGAGATTGATAACTGACTTCTAGTTCATCTCTACTATAAAATACTTATGTTAATGGAAAGATTAATAATTTGAAATTGCTTACTAAATATATATTAGTATGCTTTCACATTAGTAAAAGTATGTTTTCTGAAACTTTAATGTCACTTTCACAAAGCTAATACTATTACATAATTCAGATTATGAATTTTAGTACTTCTATTCTTTTGAGCTCCAAGTACCTTTATTAAGTAATAAAAAATCTATACATAGCTTGCATATTTGTTTTTTATAATATTTTTATTCAGGAAATAAGGCTTTGTTTGGAAGTGAACAGAATTCATAGCTTTCAAATCTTGTGTGATGAAAGGTGGATGAGTTCTCCATACGTGATAGAGCCTATGAACACATTCCCAGACTATGAACAAATATGACAACTGAAAAAAGATTGTTGGGGATCAGGAATAACTAATCTCTGAAATGCTTTTATTGCATCTTTGTTTTTCTTACTACTACCAGTTTTTTTCTTTTTTTTTTTAAAGAAAAAAAATCTATTCCTCAAAGTGTTCCACAGAATAGAAACAGGAGTATTGCCAAACTCTTTTTAATGAGGCTACAGTTATCCTGGTAACAAAACACACAAAGACTCAACCAAGAAAGAGAATTACAGACCAATCTCATGAACATAGATGCAAAAATACGCAATAAAATACTGGCAA